>WNWU01000006.1:50349854-50460291 GCA_012654045.1 Ptyas mucosa | reverse complement strand
TGCTTTGCTTTGCTTTGCTTTGCTTTGCTTTGCTTTGCTTTGCTTTGGAGCTACATTTTAACAAAAAAAGAGAGTGAAAAGCTTGCATAGATTTTGAGCTCTTTTACTACTTGTACTTCTTGTTAAGAAGGTCTTTGCTTAGAAATTTAACTTTCAAGTAAATAGGCTTCACCACTTACAGTTTCTTTCTCCTTTAGATCTATAGTAAGGAGCTTGAAAAACTTGTGAAAGCCTTTATAAAATTGTAGATGTTTAGTAACATATAAAATGATTTGTAAGTGGCATAAGCAGGAGTAGAAGCATGAAAATAAAACCATGCAGGCATTGTAAGATGACCCTGGAGGAAAAGGAGAGAGATAACAGAAACCAGCCTACTGTCTTTTCTTTGGTGTGAAGGAAGTGGTATGGGACAAATCAACTTTTGCACTAATAAAAGTAGTAGTAGTAAACTAGATAAAGTTGGAAGATGTGCAATCTCACCTTTACTTCTAAGAAAGTATCACTTAATTCAGATAAAGAAAATGCAGAGTAACATGCTTAGAATTATCTCCCCTCTCTGTTACTTTCTGTATTTTAATAAGAATGTGCCTCAATGAAAACAATTGATACATATACTGATTGGAACTTAGTTCCAAATCTGTTCACAGTTCAATCCCCCAAATATTGATCATTAAAGTATAATTTAGAAACTTACATCATCATCATTAGTAGTAGTAGTATTTATTATATTTTTATGCCTCCCATCGCTGCTACAAGATGACTCTGGATGGCTTTATATTATAAGTAAGATAGAATGACAATTTGCAAATGAATAAAATAAAAAAACAACAACCCAATGTATCAATTGGTCTCTAGCTGTTAAGGTAAGTTCAAAGTTCATTATGATGCATTGCTTAACTTTGGTATAAGTATGGTCTCAGGACATTTGGGCTTGTGCTCCTGTCTTTTTGCTGACTCAAATAGATTCTCAAGAATAAAGCACTCTCAATGCAAGAGAATTTTCATTTACTATACACTACTTGTAATGAATGGCCCAAAGGTGCTTGTGTTTTCAAAAGGCAACTGGACTTTATTTTCCTTGAAGATGTTTTGCTTCTCAACCAAGAAGCTTCTTCAGTTCTGACTTGGCTGAGAAGCGAAACATCTTCAAGGAAAAGCAAAGTCCAGCTGCCTTTTGAAGGAAAAAAAAGCACCTTTGGGACAAACATGACCTGGATGACTGAGAATCTCCATAGACATATACCCGTAATGAAATGCATATTGTGATATCTCAACACTAATCACATGTCTTCCTTACTTGTGTCCAGTATTACAACCCAAATACAGGTAATCCTCTACTTACAACCATTCATTTAGTGACTGTTTGAAGTTACAACAGCACTGAAAAAAGTTATTCATGACCATTTTTCACATTTACAACTGTGGCAGCCTCCACGTGGTCGTGTGATTAAAATTCAGATGCTTGGCAACTGATTCATATTTATGACGGTTCTAGTGTCCCAGGGTCATGTGATTATCTTTTGCAACCATCTGACAAGTAAAGTTAATGGGGAAGCTAGATTCACTTACCAACCATGTTGCTAACTTAACAACTGTGGCAAGAAAGATTGCATGCGCAGTGTGCTCAAAAAGCACACTGCGCACACGTGCAGTGCACACCAAACACACATTGTGCATGCATAATGAGGGCCAAATGCACACTTTGCACAGAAAAAGGAGGCTTAACAAGGTAAGTAGAACAGCGAGGGGGGGGAACAGTTGTGCCGCGTGATTTAGATTCGCTAGAAAGCAGGATTTCCAGGATTACCGGTGCGAACCGGTAGCATTTCACCATTGACTATGGTGTGATACAATCACATAAAGATCAGAAATTAACATTTTAAACACAAATAATTTTGGTGCTTCATTGTTTAATAGTAGGAGCAACAAAATCATAACCCCACTGCTCCCAATTATTTTGAAAGTCTGCTTACTCAGGATTATAACTTCTACTTAGATCTGATACACAAAGCAAATCCCTGGGCTCAAAAGTCTAACTGTAATTTTAAGTATATCCCTTTTGCACCAGATTTCAGTTGGTGAATCTCTTAATTTTAATTAAAAAGTAGATCTTACAAGCCTTAATTTACATTATCTACCACCAGATCTGATACCATATGAACCCTGATTACCCTGAGAAGGGCCAAAGAATGGAAAAAAGTGTGTGAAAAGCTCATTGCTGCAGTTGATACCTTTTAAATGTATTTCTTTTGTTTTAATGCAATGCCAGAGTCCAAATTAGAGTGAAACAGACGTTTGAGAAGCAGACAAAATGTTTTCCAAAGTCTCAGGCAGAGGGTTTTCTGATCACATGACCTTTTTCATTGTTGAAGATACCACAGACTTAACTGGAAATTAATTGCTTGGAACAGGTAAACATTTCCCAAGTTGATACAGACAGATCAACTTAACCAAAACTAGAATTCCATTGGCATAACATGAGTATGCACACTTTACATGGCATATGCTCACTACATCTTTATAAACATGCAGGTATATTCACCCTGTCACTGTCTTAATAAGACTAAATTCATTTTTTCCACCTTGTACTGATTTAAACCTTTATCATGCTAAGAAGCAGTGATCAATATGTTTGGCACCATTTTGTTTTCTATATTTGCTTACCCAACAGGGCGATTTGAAGTTTAGGGCTAAAAACAGGTGTCCTTAGTGAGACAATCAAGTATTTTACCCACTGCAATAATCGTTTACTGGTTAGGTGCTGCTGCTTGGTCTCTAATAAAAAGAAGCCGCTTCTGTTTTCCTCTTTAGAAACAATGCAGACTATTCCCTTTACACTCACAGCCCCCTTCTCTTTTCATCTTCGAGGACAGATCTTTATTGCTGCAAGGCGTTGTTTTGTTTTGTTTAAAATTCTACCCTATCATCTCTGAAACTCCATCCACTCACATTTCGTCTTCAATAATAAATGATAAACGGAAATGGAATAAATTCTCCTTAATGAGGAAATTTTCACCTAGCACAGAAGAACTGAGGAAATCTATTAACTGACTCAAGGAATGCTTGCTGCATTGCAATTACTGAAGGGAGCCAGAACTCTGCAGTACACTCTTCTCTTCCGCTTGACTGATTTTCATCTGATCCACTGGTGCCTGCGTAATACCAAACCATGCTGTAATATGCAACTGAGCATCCCACACTGAAGGGCTTCACAAAGTTATTATTAATAAGGGAGGAGGACGAGGTGCTGCAGAAAACAGACCAATGGTCAAACTCGGAACATATGACCCAGGTCTATAACCAAGTGCTTAGTATAACCGTACTTTAAAAAGCCTTTGTTTTTTTTAAAAAAAGGTTTTTTTTAAAAAAAAAAGGTTGTGTCCTGCAAGGAAACTACAAACTAGAATTCTGCAGGAAAAATGGTCACTAATTAATTAAGTAACTAATTAATGGTCCTAATGTCTCTTTTTATTCGTATCCATTTCATGTATTCATAATCATGTTTACACTTTTATTTGTTATCTTATATATGCTTAACAAATAAAATAAATAAATAAATTTAATCAAGCAGGCTTTCTCAGGAAGATGGTAGACTAAAGATGGTTCCACAAAGAGTGGAGCTAATGATTGTGGCTAAGAAGAAGGAGCTGATCAACAAGTAAGATTGCCCACATTGTGTTGCATACAGCTGCTCCAAAGCAGTGTTCACTAGAGGATGGGGGAACGGGGAGATGAGAGGATTTGCCATTCTGATCTAGCTGCAGTCAAATATTTAAAGGACATTAAGTTTGCATTTCCTTTGCTAAGCATTGTTGCAAATTGCCTATTAATTACTTTAAAGAAGTTTGACATCTTCAAAATGACAAGGCTGGAAATGCATTCAATCCTTAATATAAGAAAATTAAGCTGTATATTTATAAGATTTTCTGAAGGCTTGCTTTCCTGCTCCATCACAGAGGATTTTAAGAAAAGATTGGGCAGCCATTTGTTTGACATGATCAGGGTCTCTTGCTTGAGCAGGGGGTTGGACTAGAAAACCTCCAAGGTCTGGAGCTCACAGTGTCCTGTTTTCTAAACTGGTGCCTTAATCATTAGACCAAACTGGCTGCTGTTGAGTGGTTCTTTTTGAACTTGCTGATATCTGGATTGCAAAAGATGTTGCATATTGTCTATGGAGATTCTCAATCTCCAAGTCATGGTTGTCCCAAAGACACTTCTCCAAAGGCAATTGGGGTTTCTTAGTTTTTTCTTGAAAACATTTCTTCAGAATTGAAGAAGTTTCTTGGATGAGAAGCAAAACGTTTTCAATGAAAATATTTAAAAAGTTGCCTTTTGAGAAGCACTTTTGGGATATGTTGTGTATTGGATTTGCTTACAGTTAAGAATTGAGATATGGAATGATGAGTTTTAGATTTGTTAACTAATGTCATTATTTTAGGTCCCTGCTTGGACTTTTTGCTGACACTTGCATTGGAAAAGATGTTGATTATTAGACTCACCTATAGTTGAAAATTAACTCAACTATGAGTTGAGTTGAAGAGGGATGAAGAGCTTTATATCAATTAATTAACAGGAGGTAAAAAGGAGGTAACAGGAGCCTGAGTGGCGTAGGAGGCTAATGCCTCCTACTAAGGCAGCATTTAACATCCAGCTGCCTGCAATTACTGTAAATTCGAATCTCACCAGGCTCAAGGTTGACTCAGCCTTCCATCCTTTCTAAGGTGGGTAAAATGAGGACCCGGTTTGTGGGGGCAATAAGCTGACTTTGTATAAATATACAAAAGTATGAAGGCTATTGCTTAACGCATTGTAAGCCGCCCTGAGTCTCCAGAGAAGGGCGGCAAATAAATAAGAATTTTAAAATAATAATAATAATAATAATAATAATAATAATAATAATAATAATTAGATTGTGAGGTTGTTTATATTTGTTGTGATAGGAGTGTTTAGATTTTCATTTCTCTTTCTAAACTTACTTTTCCTTGCTTTTTTCATCTTTTATACTTCCTACTTTTCTTTTTCAGTTGCATTATCCTTTACTATTGTACTTAAAACTTTTAATTAAAAAAACCTTACAGAGAGGAAACACCACCAGATAAACATTCAGGGAAGAAACTCTACCTTGATCAAGGAACAATTAAGGAGGAAGCCACAGATACACACACACACACCCAAGAAGACTGCAAGAGTAAGCTACTATATAGGAATAACCAACAAATCCCATTCTCCCTGGGATGTAATGTCTAAACTCTAAAGAAAAGCAATCGCACTCAGATAACACCAAAAACTCAACAATTCAATCTTGAGCTAGATATGTTTAAAGTCTAACGTAGCTAATATGTAGCTCAACCTTGAACTACATATTATTCAAGTCTAATGTAATCAGACCCAGGAATTTACTAGGAGATGATTTACTAGGATGGGCAGCTGCAGCAGTGATTGGTCCCTTCCTTTGTAACATAAACAATGATGGATAAAACAGGCAAAATAGTTGGAATGACAAGAACATGAAAGGTTTCCACATCCAGGTATGACCTTGGAAGTCAGTGAAGTAATCTATTCTTGTATATCTCAGTATTTCAGAAATGGAGCTTTTCTCCTTCCTTTGACTGCACAAGCATGGGAGAGCAGAAAAGAAAAAACCAGCCAATGTGGAATTATTTGCAGGAAATGTAACCTCTGCATATACATGTCCGTCCATCCATCCATCCATCCATCCATCCATCCATCCATGGTTTCTTTTTCCCCCAAATTCTGGGAGAGGCATGCTCATTTGATGTATATTTTGACTGTAATATGTAATGCAATCTAATGTCCTTTTTTAAAAGTTTGTTTTGTTAGATATTATACTGGTTTTAATTATACATCATCCAGAGTCAATTTGAACGGGGTAATATTATATCTTGAAATTATAAACAAATATAAATAAATATACTAGGAACTGAATTTATATTCCTGGAAACATGACCCCACAAATAATATTTCCTTTCTGTTGCTTTCTCTGCACATCTGCTTATGCACCTATCTCCAAGTCAGAGAGAGAAAGATAAATTATAATATCACAGCAGCTGATCTGTGATTCTCAGTGTTTTCTTTCAAGTTTCAATTTTTTTTTAACTTGAATAACTGTTAGACAAAAGTAAAAAAGGCATTCTCTTGCCTTTCTTCTTCCTGCCAAATTTGCTCCTCAGAGGTTCATGTGGATTTACTCAATCGGTTCTGACGTTTCACACACTTTAGAATAAGCAATTACAATAATGAAATTGGGGCAAATATTGTTTGTCTCCTTGTGTCAAGGAGACAAGGTATAACTACTTTCCTCAAGAGGAATCTTATTTAAAAGACAGCTTGTCAGGTTATGTCAGGGCCCATTACAGTAATGGAAGGTGTAAAATAACAACTATCCTCACTTTGTGTTTTTCGGCATTGATCACTATAATTGGGTAGATTTGGGTCATAAAAGTATTCGTTTATATTTTTAACACTTTTTAAAAATATATATTGTTATTAATTTTTAAACATGGGGAAATCCTTGATATATATCACTTATCAATCAAATGTCAAACAGATTTCTAAACCTAAGGGGGGGAAAGTAATGATTATCAAATGTTACAAAATATCACATACTCTATGCCATAGAAAAATATATTAAGTGATTTATTGACAAGTAGATAAAACTGGCTTTTCAAAAATGAATAAGTTGCATATCCCTTGAATACAGTATTTAATATCAAAAATATTATTATTTTTCCCATTTTTCGGAATTATTATTTTATCAACAGTCCAAATCTTACACAACCATGACTCCTCAAAAAATAGTAAGATTCCAAAGTTTTGGGACATAATTTAACATAGTACTGATATTTACCAAAAGATACCGTACTTTTTTAAAAAAACTGAAATCATTAGCTAACATCACAAATCAGATGGGATCAAAAAGTAGAAAAAAGTACTTAGAATCCTTATGAGTCCAAAGTTGACTCAGCCTTCCATCCTTCCAAGGTTAATGAAATGAGGAGTCAGATTGTTGGAGGCAATATGCTGACATTGTAAACCACTCAGAGACAGAGAAACACTATCATTTCAAAAAGGAAGTAGTTTCTCACTTTTTTCCATAGTGAATGGGTATTGGCCCAATCCTCCCCTTCCCCCCTTGAATGCACAGAGTAGACTTTGTTGGCAAGTAATTTGTACATTTATCTGTACAATATGTGTACATGGAAGGACAAAAGAAGACACAAGGCTGCTTTTCACCCGTAACTGTAGAAATGGTTCTTTCATATAACATGCTAAACTTCTGCAACTAACTCCTATTGCAAAGATTTCAGTGGTTATTAAAATGCAAATCTGGTTATCCCAAGGCTATCCTTTATTATCCTGAAAGCTTTCTATTTCTCAACTCTGTGGGAAAATGTTTTGGTTTGTAACCTGCCAATAGAGTGACATGTTTTCATAGGTAGTAAAGGATGAATAGGAATCACAGCATGTCTCAAATATTTATCAAGAAGGGAGCAAACACCATTCCTAGGATCATACATCTTAATCAGATATGATTGAGTCAGTATCTATATTCTTAACTTGCGTACATTGTAATATAACTCTTGTACAATATTTAAATTTTAGATTGCAGCTCATGACTGAATAATTTGGAACCAATTTTAGCTCATAGAATAGACCAGTAATGGCAAATCTTTTAAACACCGAGAGCCCAAACTGTACACGCGTGCATGCCCAAACTGAAAGGTGTGGACGCGAGAGCAAATGCGCACATGCATGGAGAGACCCAAAGACCAACTGGCCGGCGGAGGCAGGGCATCCAAACACTGGCAGCGCAAGATCTTTTTCTTTCATGAGCTTCTGTTTTGTCGTTTGAGGGAAACATAAGCTCATGAAAGAAACACCAAGGAGATCTGATCTGGGGCAACGGTACACGTGCCAGCAGAGAGGGCTCTCCTTGCCATCTCTGGCACACATGCATAGGTTCACCATCATGGGAATAGACACTGGATTAGCATCCCCTATTGAAAATAAATTATCTCAATTATCAGTAACATTATCCAATTTCAGCTAACAAATAATCTCAGTAATGAATAAAAGCATGAGTTTATTTTTCTTTGTTCCTTTTTTAAGGTTCAGATTTAAAAATAGGTGTTCAGGAATAGCAAATAAAGCTCCAGATGGCAATATGATTGAAGACTATATTCTTATTGGCAAACATGGAAAACCTTTTGTTAATGTATTTCTGACAGTTGTGTGCATGAGCCTAGGACTTTTACAAGATTGAGATATCATCCCCAAATAATTATATTATCATATCATTTGGATATAATTGAGTCATTTGACCTGATTACTCCCATGTTTGATGTTGTAAATGAGAAAAGTGAAGTGACAAATATATATCAATTGATTCTATGCCATCAAGTTGTCATTGACAAAACAGGTAGATTTTCTCCTTAAGATAAATAAACATGCTCCTACTTTTACTTAGACCCTGTTATTTTCCAAATATGTAAAACAGCAGAAGCACACTCATAGCAATCATAGCAGCTATTTTTTCTCTGAAACTAAAACTAAAGATATTTCCATCGGATGGGATTCCTTTATTCAGAGGCAAGAATATCAACAAGGACCTTCTGATGACTCATACGTTATTCTCTTATTTGCAGATGTAGAATTGATTTTTTTTTCAAAGCAGTGTGACACCCAATTGGAAAAGCAATTATTTATTGATGATCCTTTGATCTTCCTTTCATTCTACTGTTTTCATCTTGCAAAGACTGAATCTGGGGTTTTCATTCCAATTTTTGTACCTTTGCAAACTTCATACTGTAGGATTGTTTCAATATGTGGAGTTGTATGTAGAAATAAAGGTTTCATTTTTAAAATCCTTCTATTTCCCAAAGTAGTTCTATAGTCTCTTGAACCAGAATTGCTTGGTTCTGTTTGGCTCCCATGATTGAAAACATTGGAGTTTGGGGGGAAAGTGTTAAATCGAACCCTCAACATGATTCAATGGAAAGCTCATCTTGGGAGGTACCATTGCTGAACGAGGTAATTAACCGATGCTCTAATACTTAAATTTATTTACGTAATCAGAATATTAAAGTTAATTAATAAGTTAATAAAGATTTCCAAGGGTATCCCTTCCTTTTAATTAGAGCCATGGTGGCGCGGTGGTTAGAATGGAGTATTGCAGGCTAACTCACTGCTCACTGCCAGGAGTTCAATCCTCACCAGGCTCAAGGTTGACTCATCTTTCCATCCTTCCAAGGTAAGTAAAATGAGGACCCAGATTGTTGAATATGCTGATTCTGTAAACTACTCTGAAAGTGCTGTAAAGCACTATGAAGCGGTATATAAGTCTGATTGCTATTGCTAGTTCAATTAGTTATTTCATAAAGTGACAAAAACATACGAAAGTGTTCTTGGACTGCTGTAGATCTCTCTCTCTCTCTCTGTGTGTCTCTCTGTCTCTCTCTCCCTCCCTCCCAACTGTAGAGTTATAACTTACATTGCACTAAAAATATAAAAGAGAATATATCACCGTAGTAAGAGACAGTACATTTATACATGATAATTTATCATAGACATACTCATTTGGGAATAATTTCTATATTCTATAATTTTATAGAGTTTCTTCCTTTTATATATGCATGTATTGTTACATATGAATGTGTAAATGGTGTGTGCATTTTACATTTTGTGATTTGATCGTGGACTGTCAATAAATAATTTTAAAAGACATGTTCTCAAATCCATTCTTTGAAGGGACAGGCCCAGCTGAACCCACTAGCATCCTGTCCTCTGTAACGGCATTCTGTCTTCAAAGGACATTGGGAGATGTTTCCAGCACCACTCTTTTACAGACATTTTAAACATAAAGCATACAGGGCAAAAGGTACTTTTAAAATTATCCTTTCATACATCAGTATACAGGTCTCACAAAAATGTCTAGTAAAATTCCATTTAGAAAGAAAAAAATCGGGCATAGTAATCAATCCATATACTTTATATCACCACTTTTATACCTACTTATGTTTTATCTGCCTGCCTGCATCCCTGCCTATCGATCGATCAATCGATCGACAGACTGACCGACCAACCTACTGACCTACCTATTTTAATAAGTCTGGGAATACTATCTTAAATATAGTTGTCACAAAAGCTGGAACCTAACTAATGCAAGATAATAGGAATTATAGATGTGCTTTAGCAAAGATAATCTACTAATTAATTTCAGGAACTTCAAACAGAAGATTTTAAACGCTCCATGACTGACTTTCTATTAGATAGATAGAGATAGATAGATAGATAGATAGATAGATAGATAGATAGATAGATAGATAGATGATAGATAGATAGATAATTATATAAACATACACACACACAAAATTAAATTTAAAATAAAATAATAATGAGAGCAAGCAATGTCCCTATTCTATATCTTTTTTAGATCTGAAATATTAATGTTATTAATTGAAACATAATTAAATTACTTTTCAGTGATATTAAAGAAGGAAGAACTTTTCACTCTGTATTTGTACAGCAATACGTATACAAAATCGCTCTGAAAAGTGGTATTTTAAAAGGCTGGTCACACTTGTTTACCTGCAGATAGATTTTATGCCAGCTCAACCATCTCCCTGGACACAGAGTAAACATAGATCTAAAATGCATTTGCCAGATCAGCTATTTTTGCAGTTTTGAAACCAAGGCCCCTTTCTCAGCAGAAGGAAAGTCCACAGAAAACAACTCCTTTACAGATTTGTTTGAAGTAACCAGAAGACAGGAAATAGAAAGGATTTTAATCTATTGATTAAATCACTGACTTAAATTTGGCCTTAAACTTTTATTAATGGAATGTTCAAAAATATTTTGGATTATATTCTCATCCTTAGCAGTGAATTTCTATCCACTGGTAGCTTTCTTTCTGCCTCTCTAGCTACATCAAACAAACTTGAAAATATAATGTTTTATAGTGATCTTCCTTCTTCTGACAAACTATAGTTTTAGAGGTGCAAAACAGATATTGGTTCTCAATTTTTCTAACTGTGTTTGCATTTTCCCATTTCTTGGCCGGGGGGGCGGGGGCGGGGGAGGGGAGAATCAGCCTCTGCTTTATAATATTCTTTTTCTATACTTCATTTAAAATTACAATATACATAAAAACAAAACACTTGAAGTCCTTCTCTTTTTTGTTATCTCTATAACAGAATAACAGAGTTGGAAGGGACATTGGAGGTCTTCTAGTCCAACCCCCTATTCAAGCAGGAGACCCTATACCATTTCAGACAAAAAACTCTCCAATTTCTTCTTAAAAACCTAAAGGAGCACCCACAGTGATGGAGCACCCACAACCCACAAGATAATCCTCCAATTGTTGCAATTTATTTATAGCAGGAGACATGGGCATTATTTCCATAATTGTGAGAAATTTCAATGGTTCTGAGCTGAGAAAAGACAGAATAGCTCTCTTTTTAAAACTTTTCTAGCTTTTTAAAAATATATTTAGCTATAGAATCATAGAATGAGAGAATTGGAAGGGACCTTGAAGATCTTCTAGTCCAACTCCCCTGTTCGAGCAAGAGACCCTATAGCACTCTGAACAAATGGATGTCCAATTTCTTCTTAACAACCTCTGGTGATGGAGCACCCACAAGTTCTGGAAGCAGGCCCTTCCACTGATTAATTGTTCTCACTGACAGGAAAATTCTCCTTAGTTCTAGGTTGGATCTATCTTTCTTAAGCTTCCATCTGTTTTTCTTGTCCTGTCCTCAGGTGTTTTGGAGAATAGGCCAACCCCCTCTTCTCTGTGACAGCCTTCAAGGACTGGAAGACTGCTATCATGTGCTTTCTATTCTTTCATTACTTCTAATCACTGAAAGGATTGCACAGTTTATTCAAAAATAAAAAAACCAAAGGGACATCTTTGGCATGACCTCATGGAAAGAACAAGTTCCTTTCTTCTAAAGTGAGAGACTATAAGGGCCTAAGAGTTCAGATTTACAAACAACTATGGAAATGTCAGCTACAAGGAACTTATATAGTACTACACAATATTTTAATAAGAATTACAATAGTTCAAAGCTTCCCTCCTTTAAACCTGTGAGAACAGCTAAATCCTGGCTACTCGATCATCTGTCTGATTTACAGGACAATTTAAGAGAAGCAGAAGAAGAGATGAATTAATTTCCCAGTCTCTACTAGCTATAAATAAAACAAGAACATCCTTTCCCCTTTTGTTTTATTTAATCTGAATTAAGTAAATTAGGATGCTCTAATTGACAGGTTCTGTGTAAAATCTGTTCTTTTGTTGATAAAGGAGGAATAATGCCATTTCATCCAAAGATAAACCCAGCCATAAAAGACAAGTTAGTAGTGGGGAAATTATTGAGGCCCTGAAACTCTGGAAAACTATTTGTTCAGCAGAAACGTATTATTATGGTTGGTCATAAAGTCAGCCAAAAGTTTAGACAGAATTTGGCATTTTTATCTACCCATCGAATCCTTCAGAAAGACCTGGGATAGGCAGATGCTCCTAGCAAAGCTGCCTTTTGCAATTGACTCATGATGACGGTCAATGCCAAAGGTATTCAACTGGTGCTCTAATTGTTTTGGAATTATTATTCAGAATCAGCTGCAGGATTTCTCCTGTACCATTGCCATGATTGCTTACTTTTGAGTCAGCCAAGTATATGTTCTAAATGCCCCATGCAAAAGTTAGTTTATAAATGAGGAAATAAGGAAAAACAAGAAAATTGCATTATTAATCCTCCAGAAATATAAAATTGGCCAAACCATTGTGACTTCTTTTTCTCTGATAATCCTTTGCACACAGGCATCAACTTCTCTGTCTAGCTACCATAGTACCACTTTCTCATTGAGCAATTTTCCTAACACACACACACACACACACACACACACACAATTGTTTCCTCTCCTCACATAACAAGATATAGAATAGAGTTGGGCAAACCTTTGAAAAAGCAATCCCACGCTGAAGTCAATTTGGGAATAGAAACAGAAATCCACTTTAATGCAGTGAATCAATCAGAATTCTGCAAACTGCTTTATTAAAATCCTGCATGACTGGAACCAGTTCAATCTCAGTAAAGAGAGGGAGGGAAACAAAGCTACTAATGCCACTTTCTTTGTGCCAGTCTCCCTCCCTGTTGCCTGACCATTGCTCTGTGTATCTCACTGCACTTCTCTGCCTCTGATGCCTCTGCTAACTGAATCACTACTAGAAATAATCCTAGCAGCATAACTATGGCACAAAGAAGAAGTGCCCAGGAAAAGCTTCAGTGACCTGATCTTCTCTAGCCAGCCTGAACCCAATGAAGCCAAAAATGAGAGGTCTTTCCCAGGAGAAGTAAGCTTGGCAATTAGCTCTATCAACCTATCTGGCATCCCACAACGATCAAAGCAACAAAGCTAGACCATTCCATAAGGGAACGTTAGAGGTCATTCTATAGGAATATGCTACACCTGGCACAAAACCTCAATATTTGGACATTTTGAACTTATCAGACCCAAACACACTGAGTTTGCAAAACAACAACAATAACACCCTGCTAGGAACTGCCTATATTCTCAGACACTACCTTAAAAACTCTTAGGTCCTTGGTTAGGACTTGATTTATTAGGCTTCTACCACTGTTTGACTGTGATAAGATAGTACCAATAGTAATAGATGCTCTGAATGCAATTTTGAAACAACTGGAGCATACTTGAACATTGATCAGCATTGACAAAAATCACTATCAGTCAATTGCAAAAGGCAATGTTACTTGAAAGAGCTTACTTGTGATGATACCTTTAACACCATCAAACAATGACATTTGCCTATCTCAGGTCCACTCAACAACTAGATAAAATGCCAAATCCAATCTAAACAACTGGCTGACTGTGCAACCAATTATAATAGTTCTTATCAGTGAAAGAGGAAAAACATAGTCAAATATTTTTGAAAGCCAAACTCTTAAAACCAGCTTTACAAGGAAGAATTTTCAGAAATCATGTCTGTAAAGGAGGTCTAAGGAACAGAGACAATAGGCAGCATCTATCCCTAGCTATGCTGGTAGCGTTAGGAAAGAAGAATTCAGATTTTCCCAACATTGGAAAACTCTTTAAAATAAGGAAACTGTGTCAAATACAGACTTTGAGTGAAATATGAAATATGATTTTGGAGGAGATTCAGGCAGAATATTGGAGGGATTTCTTCACTGTAAGGGTTGATGAAGCAGTGAAATTGTCTCCCAATTACAGTCATGGACTCCCACCTCACTGGTGATTTTCAAACAGGAGCTGGATGAAAAATTCTAGAGATGATTTAAACTTATATTTCTTCTTTAAACAATATTTTTAAGCTGTAAAGAAGAGGGGGTCAAATTATTCTCCAAAGCATCGAAGGGTACTACAACAAACAATGGTTGGAAACTAATCAAAGAGAGAAGCAACCTGGAATTAAGGAGAAACTTCCTAACAGTGAGGACAATTAACCAGTGGAACAGCTTGCCTTCAGAAATCATGGGAGCTCCATCACTGGAGGTTTTTAAGAAGAGTCTAGACAGTCACTTATCTGAAATAGTATAGAGTCTCCTGCTTGAGCAGGGGGCTGGACTAGAAGACCTCCAAGGTCCCTTCCAGCTTATTCATTCTGTTCTATTCAATTCTTCTGGCTTGATTCTATGTCCAGAATGAGCTAAATACACATTAGTCCCAGATACGTTTCAGTTGAGTTCAGGTGGAATCCATCATCTCCCAGGAAAAGCCATTTAAGAGGGAGGATAGAACTTTTGTTCTCTTTCTTTGCCTCTTCCAAATTATTTCACATATTTACCCTTTTTATACTATAATCTCAGAGAGAAAACATTATCAACTATTGTAAACATATATTTCTCTTTTTCCTAAATGCATACACATACACACACACACACTCAGGAGGAGGAAAAATCACTTACTTTATGTGTTACCTCTTTGCTTTCTTCTGACTGTATAGTAGTAATACCAAACTTACATTTCTAAGATAGAAATTCACAATGTGTCATAATTGCTCTATCTCTCCAATAGTTGCATGAAATACAAAGGACAATTTTGTTCCACAATATGGACAGGGGGTAGTAAAGTTTTCTTCTTAGTGGAACACATGTATGGAGTCATAGAATGAAATGTATATTTGCATGGCAGACAAGCGATCCACACAAAATCTATGACTTTGTGTATTTTGGTGAGCCTCCAAAGTATAATTGCTTTAGAAAGTAAAATAAGCAGATAAGGGGAGATTTGGTCCAGGAGATACAGATTACAAACTGACCATCTGAGATTAGCCAATTTTCTGTGAACTATAAACCCATAACTGAACAAGCATCTATAGCACAGGCCAAGCATGCATAATATGTGTAATATTCATTTTCTTCTTACTATAATTATTTCATTATATTTAATCTCTACTTTATCTGCCTAACAAATCAAGTTGCCAAAATTTTTTTAAAAAGAGTTATATGTTCCAAGTTTCTAGATATTTCTATAATGCAAACATAAATAATGGTAACAGAAAGAATGTTGCAGATAACAGAGATGCAGATTCCCATTGTGTCTCTAGTCTAGTATTTCAACATTGCAAAAATATCTAAAAGAAAGTTTATCTTACAATAAGTTATTTTTATGTTGAAAACAGTTCTCCAGGGAACATAGTACAAAATGAATTTGGGAAGGTGAGGTTGGAATAGTGAATGAAATCAGCAGGACACCAGGGTAGCACAAAAATGCCATAACCAATTCATTAATTTCATTAACTTTCTTTGGCAATAATTTAAATGTAAAAGTGCTATCCAAGGTGCTATCTCTCCTAAATTGAAATCATATTTACTTTACATTTCAGTAAACACTCTAATGCAAAGACCTTATTAATATATTTCTCTCTTCACACTATTATCTCCACATAAGCCATGGTGGATGGTGGATGGTGAGTGTATGTCTCTAAGGAACACTATGGCTTAAAACCAAATAAATGGGTTGTTGTCAGATTCTCCTCCAAGCTTTTTGCAAAGCAGCAACAGAAGGAAGGGCAGAAATTAATCCTGAATGCAATCTAAGATGGCCTGCCAAACTATAGTTAAAAGAAGAATATCTGTATACTGCCCTCTTACTTTTCTTTTCCTTCCTTCCTTCCTTCTTTCCTTCCTTCCTCCCTCCCTCCCTCCCTCCCTCCCTCCCTCCCTCTAGCCTCTGATCAACCCTATTAATTTCACTCATCAATGCTGCTTTTTATTCTCTTGCCTCTTCTTCTATTGTGCTTTCTGATATGAAGGAGATTACAAAGTGGCACATGTTGAAATACACACCTTCCAGAATTTTGCAATATAATTTGCAGCCAACAATATGATTAACATATTCTAGGAAAATGACCAGATATGGAAAAAATGCATACAAAATTAGCATACAGAAGTGTTTGTGAATATTTATGTGGGCTTTTGCTGCTAGCGCCAATAAAGGACATGTGAGTAACAAGGTAAGAATTTTTTTCAAAAATGTGAAAGCAATTGAACATTTTATAGAAGCATTAATGTCTAATAAAATTGTAGTATAGAATTTAAGCAGCAGCAACTGAGGAGCGGGTCAAAAGGGCTGACCAAAATCATCAAGCTGGCTGTCCACTCCTAGGTTTCTCCTTCCTAGTTTGGTGCATACACTTGTACTTTATTCATTGTTCATTCATTTTCTTACATACGATGCCAGTGTAGAAAATAGCATTAGTATTATTTCTCCTTAAAATGTATCTTATAGACTAGCACAATGGAAAAGGCATTAATAAAAACAGCTCAAAATGGTTTTGATTCATTTATGGGTCCAAGTTTGTACAAAAGGCTAACTATAATCAATCACTGTGTCCAACAAAAGAAATGGAACTTATCAAAAATATGAGTAATTGAATGCATATGGCTATTTCCTTTTAAGTGAAATCAGAAAGACGGTGTAACAAAACATGGAAGTTAAAGGGGAAATTACCTGAGATATATGTGCATGGTAAATTATCTATCTAACTATTCTTCCATAGTTGCTTAAGCTTAGCTAAAGCTCCAGCTGACTTTCTGATGAAAACTACTCAATTAAAAATTTACAGATTGTCAAAGGAGCAGAACAAAGATTAGATGAAAAGCTTTTTTTCATAACAGTAATTCAAACCTTCTGCTAAGTTCCTTCCTGACAGTGGAATGTATTTATTTAATTATTTGATAGAATGTGAGTTTCTGGTGCCCTCATGTGGTTGCCAAAATTTATTGGCATCTCTAGGTTAAGAAAAATGCCCTAAATATGCAGGCAATAATTCAATAAAGACCCTCTGTAGACCTCATAAAATACAAGAAAGAAAAAGGGAAGGGAAAATGGACCACAATAGCAGAGCAGAACACTGATAGTCTTAATCTTTGGTTTGGTACTCTCTACTCTATTGTATTTTGTACATTCGTGCTCTACAGTGTATTTGAATACTGTTGTATTCATGATACAACAGTGATTGCTCTCATTCGAGACAACGACGAATCTGCATACAGATGGAAGGTTGAACAACTAGTCTTGTGGTGCAACTGGAACAATCTTGAACTAAACACCTCAAAACTGTAGAAATGGTGGTAGATTTTAGGAGAAAACCTCCTATACTACCACCTCTTACTAGACAACACAGTATCAACAGTAGAGACCTTCAAATTTCTATGTTCTATCAAATCTCAAGACTTAAAATTGACAGCTAACTTCAAAAACGTCATCAAAAAAGCTCAACAAAGAATGTTCTTTCTTCACCAACTCAGAAAGCTCAAACTGCCCAAGGAGCTGCTGATACAGTTCTACAGAGGAATTATTGACTCTGTCATCTGCACCTCTATAACTGTCTAGTTTGGTTCTGCAACCCAACAAGACAGACACAGACTTCAGAGGATAATTAGAACTGCAGAAAAAACAATTGCTACCAACCTGCCTTCCACTGAGGACCTGTATACTGCATGAGTCAAAAGGAGGGCTGAGAAAATATCTACAAACCCCTCACATCGTGGACATAAATTGTTTCAACTTCTACCCTCAAAACGACACTTATAGAGCACTGCACACCAGAACAACTAGATACAAGGACAGTTTTTTCCCAAATGCCATCACTCTGCTAAACAAATAATTCCCACAACACTGTCAAATTATTACTAAGACTGGATTACTATTATTCTTCTCATCCTTTCTATTACCTATCTCCCCCCACTTATGACTATAACCATGTTGTTTGTATTTTTATGATTTATATTGTTCTGTTTGTTTCCTAGTATGATTTGATTGCTTGTTAGTAACCTATGGCTATCACTAAGTGTTGTATTTTATGACTCTCGATGAATGTATTTTTTTTTCCTTTTATGTACACTGAGAGCATATGCACCAAAGAGAAATTCCTTGTGTGTCTAATCACACTTGGCTAATAAAGAATTCTATTCTATTCTATTCTATTCTATTCTATTCTATTCTATTCTATTCTATTCTATTCTATTCTATTCTATTCTATTCTATTCAATTCTATTCTATTCTATTCTATTCTATTCTATTCTATTCAAAAAATACTATTTTCTATCTACATATATCTTCAATTTTAGTTGTCCCAAAAGAGAAGGTTTGGCAAGACGATTAAGATATCAGAATAGAGGCTCATCTAGACAGCTTCTCTGGCCTAGATTAGCGTGGTCATTTACTTGTGTACATCCACAGGATGGGCAGGATGATAAAAACAGGCCATCATGTCATATGATGGGGAAAGAGGGATGCCATGATCTTGCTTTCATGATTTTGATAAAAACCACAAGATCCTGTAGAACCATGTCCATGTCAGAAACTCTATCAATATAGTGATGTTTTCCATCACAAAGAGGAGAGAATTTTCCATATCACATGGAGAAGAAATTTGAAGGTTGTCAGTTATCTGCAGGCCCACTGTAGGATTACTTCCTCCTATATGACTCCTATTTCTATGGCTATGTCTGCTCTGGCTGCTAAAAAGACCAGAACTCCCCTGCAACCATAGATGTTTTCCTGGGCTTAGAGGAATATCAAACTCATGAAATGCTTTCTACAAACCTGCTACTCCTACTAGTCACCTCTGCAAAGCTCCATTTCTTGGTCCTGGGCAAAATGCATCTGCTGTCAGCATAGCAAGGAGCAGAGAAAGGGGAAGTGATTTTTTTGCCTTCGCTAACACTTGCCTCTCCTCCCTACTCCTACCCTCTGCCCCGGCCACAATGGATCCTTTACATTCCCTGCTCCTGTCGAATTTACCACACCTTCTCTCTGCTCACCAATGGCTCATGAACCAACATTTACTAGGCTAATCCAATTTTCTGGATTTCCATACTACACTGAATCATTAAATAACATTATGGTCTGGGTTTGTCAACACAGTAAGCTAAAATGCAAATGACTAGTTGAATATTATGTGAAGTCAATTTATGCAATCAGTTTACCAGCCTTCATCAAGAGTTTCATCTTACATCTTTAGCACATCTGGTTTTGAGATATGATTTAAAAATTAGGACCTTAATGATTGAGAATGAAGGTACATGAAAGAGGTCACATATTCTTACCTCAATTTTCAATCTTTTCAATCCAGACTCAAGTGAGGTAAGGAGTGACTAGAATTTTCATACTGATAGTGGACTAGAACATAGATCCAGCACTTTTACCACTGTGCTATATATCAATGGGTGGATATTATATTTTGGAAAAGTATTCATTTGTTTCTTTAAATCAATTTTTGGCGTGATTTAGTAGTCTTATATAACATACTGTATAGTAAATAAATAAATAGGAGAGTTTGTTTGGTATAGTGGTCAAAGGCAAAAGGCTAGGAACAGCTGGGTGTTCCTACAAAGCTGGATCTTAGTCCTACAAAGGCAGCAATGGCAAGCCACTTCTGAAAATGCTGCCAAGAAAACTGCATGGATTTGTCTAAGCAGTCAGCAGGAATAAAGGCAAACTTGAAGGCACCAAATAAAATAAATGATAGATTGAACTATAACTATAACTAAGACTTGAAATTCTGGAGACCAAAAATACCATATACTTCATGAATCTCTTTCAATTAATGAATTTATCTTTCTTGGCCATGCCAAAGCTGCCCTCTCACTTATCCTGCCCTTTTGGATTCAGCCTGACACAACATCTAAAGGAGGAGTCAAGGGAAGTGAAGGACAGGAGCTATGGGTCAACTGTGGACCCTAATTGGAGCATACACCTTGATAAATGCCTGACCATACTAATATCCATTCATACTCATTTTAAAAAAGATAAAGATATTTATGTTTCCATTACTGGAAACATAAATATGGAAGAGCATCAGGATGGAGACTAAATCAAGAGTGAAATCTAAATCCCAAATAGGGTGTAGAGAAGGCAGTGGAGTAATACAAATAGGAGTATTACTATAAGAGGAGAGAGTGAAGCAGCAATTCAAGCAGCCTGCTCAGCAACAGCCATGTGTTTATGGTTGCATTCCCATGACCACCCTTAGTACACCAGTTAACCATGTAAAAAAAAAGGGAGGGGGGAGAATATGCAGACATTTTTGCTGACCAGCACTTTCATAGAAGCAATTATATGACATTAGAGTAATACAATATAACATACTTGGCTGTCTTTAAAAGGAAGTTTAATAGACTTACCCATCAAGAGCTTTTAAGTTCTTCTCCATGTTCACAATATTACGCATTTTTAAGATGAACCATTTATCAATGTCTGTAAGTCTATGGATATCATCTACAGGGAAGTTTTCATTCAAGGCCTACCAGAAAAGGATGTTGATTAGTCATGGTTTCATGAATTAGCTGACTTGTTCCAGAACACTGCATTGAATAAAAATATTTAGTAGTTATTTCTATCTCAAATCTATTCTGAAATTTAGTTCTTTCTAAATCTAACTTTCAGCAATAGTTTATAAATATTGACTGCTTTTTAACTGTAGTCCATATCATCTGTTAATTTAACTAGTTTAATTCTGACTTTATTTCACTTTTTCTATTAAAAAAAACCTTCATGCTTAATATTCCCTTCAGTTTCCTTTAAAATTGCATACTCTTTATCTTAATTCCAAATGTTATAAATTGTGTTCAAAAGTTTCATTTGTGTTCAAAAACTCATTTCAAAATTTTCAATCTATACGAACTGGCCTATATACTGTAATTGCAGCCCAGCATAGCTTTCACTTAATAATATTGTATTATTATTTTTAAGCTTTAGTTGGAATTATGTAAGGAGTAAAGATTAGTTAAATAGGTTCAAAGACTTCATATTCCTTTTGAAACAAAATGTTGAATTGTCTTCCTGTGCCTTAGTTTGAAGATTTGCAGGTTCCGTGAAGTCTTAAGAATGAGCTTCAAAAAAACCAATCCAACCTATGATTATTGTCATGGATCTGGCTAAAAAGTAGAGAAACACTGTTAATCTTCAGCAATTTGCTTACATGATCAATCGAAAGTTCCCCATCTCAATTGAATGGACATGAAAATTCAGTTCAAAACAGTTTAAATCTCATTAGAATTAGATTTCTTCCACAAAACTGATCTTCAAATACACATTGTCTATAGCTTTCAAACTAAGTTCTTGGGAGCCCAGTGGTTCCTTATAAAAAGATCAATTGCAAAAGACCAACTTTGTTGGACAGCTTGTTCGCTATTTCAAGAATCCTATGCGCTTCTGGAGACTAAAAGAAGCAACACTGAGGGCCAACAGATCTGATTATGGCCCAGCTGCATGATAGCTTGATATACCCCAGAAGTATAATTAACATCTAAGTCCTGCAGTGTTGGCAGTTTAAGAAACAATCAGCATCATCAAATGCATAGCATGTAGTAATGAATCATGTAATTTGAATGTGACTCTGCAATTGTTTGATCCTATCTCTATCTTACCTCTTTTTAAAAATAGGAAAGTAACATCATGGTACAAAGATTGTAACTACATTTTTTCAAAGCATAGTGTCAAGACTCCTTGTCCATCTCCAAATGTTGGATTTTGAGAAAAGTGAGAGTTAAAGGATTTTTGACAAGCTTAGCAAACGGACTTAATGTGGCATTGCACCAACAAAAATAAATAATTCATTCTTTAAGTGTCATAGCAATTGTTAAAGATTTCTGACCAGCGAGTTCCAGACGTCTAGATGAATTTTAACAAGTAAAGAAAGCTGAAATGTCAAAACAGAAAAGAATATAATACATATTTGAATAATTCCACATTCTGGAAGAATCAGTGTCTATTCTTCTTAGGTTGATGCTATAAACAGACTGTATAATGGCTTAGGGGAATCGGAAAAGTAGTCTATTTCAGAGAAAGAAAATTAACAACAAGCTTGTTCTTCCTCCTTCTTAATTATTTAGGATTTAATGTAAAGACTGCCATCCAGACTACCTATGTTCTTGATCATCATAAAAAATACTTGAGAATGCTGGAGATTTTGATACCATGAGATAATTTCAACAAAGGTCTTGTTTGGCATGAATAGTTTGCTCTTTTAAAACAAGAATTCTGCCACATTGAAAATGTTGTAACTGAATATTACATTACTTTTGTTTAAGGAAAAAAACATGGAAGATGCTGATCTTTATCTTGCTGCTATCTATCAGTTGAAACAATGTTTCATCTTTTAGCTAGTGACAAGATGAAAATTCAATTGCTTCTCACAGTACCTTGGCCACTGCATACATTCGTGTACTGGAGGCTTCAGATAGTTCGCTTCTGAGATCTACCTCACCAGGCCAGTCTTTATTCATTGGCAAGCATGATGTGAAGCCATCAATGGATGGGTGGCACATTCTTAAAGCCTTCTGGAAGCTCTCTTCAAAGGTCCGTCCAATAGCCATAACCTGGAATAAAGAAAGTATTAACACGATCATGCACAGATTCTGTTTCAGATTTCTCAAGAAAAAAAAATTCAAGTTGCCACTTTAAAAAATAAATTAAGAGAAGCAGCATAAGGCAGAGTGACTTCTTGGCAAAAACGCATGTGCTGAAGAAAGAAGAGTACTGAATTTTGGAGATAGAGTTTAACAGTTTTGAACTGAACCTAAAATTTTATTGACCAACTAGGATATTAGGAATAAAAATGGCCTACAAAACTCTGCTTTCCTTCTCCTAAAGGGAAGACTTTCAGGCAGGGGTGAAATCTAAAATTTGTTACTACCAGTTCTGTGGGTGTGGCTTGGGGGGGTAATGTGACTGGGTGGGCCTGGCCAACTTTTTTTTTTTTTTACTTTTAAGAGCATTTTTTCTACAACTTCTTCAGCCAAAGAGGTTACAGAAAAAAATGCTTTTAAAAGCCTCTGATGATCGGGCAGCTCAGCTGGGATTGTCAGAGGCTTTTAAAGGCATTTTTTCCCCTACAACTTCTTCGGCCGAAGAGGTTGTAGCTGAGCCACACGATCATCAGAGGCTTTTTTTTTTTTACCTTTAAAAGCATTTTTTCGACCGAAGAGGATGTAGAAAAAATGCTTTTAAAAGTAAAAAAAACAGCCTCTGATAACTCTGGCTCAGCTGGGCATGGGGGGGGGGGGGGCACAGGGATTTTTGCTACTGGTTCTCCAATCCACCTGCCGCCATTGCTATCAGATCGGGTGATCTGGTCCGAACCAGGAGCATTTCACCTCTGCTTTCAGGCTTTTTTTCCTACAAGAACAGAGTTTCTTATTTCCTTTTCTCTAGAAGCATGTAAACTTTATTCTTAGTAAACTTTGCTTATCTCTTTGGACCTGAAGACTTAACCTCTATTTTCTGTTTGTAGGCTTGGTTGTATTCATTCAGACATGCTCTGCTACCCACCCACAACCACAATTAATTAATTGGAGAATTCAAACCAACATTCAAATATTTCACTAGTGTATACAGTTTCCCTCCAAAGAACAGGGGAGCAAAAGCCAACTCATGTAGGGCTTTTGAATGCTTTCATTTGGAAACAAATACAGTTTTGCTCTCTCCTCTATCCTTCTTCATTTCTTGACTGATTTCAAGATCCAAATCATCATCATCATATTAGTACCAACACTGCAACAATAAAAATATACCTTTTAATATTGAAATAAATCAATCTGTCATAAAAGCTAATGAGGATCCTATGATGAAAACTATAGAAAGCCTATGGAGAAATTATCCTTTTTTCAAATCCTATGGTGAAACTATAAGAAAGCCTGACAGAGCAAACTAAGTTCAGTTCCTTACATTTGTCGAGATTGACATTGTTAATATTTTTTCCTCAGTTTTTCTGATAAAATTCAGCCCTATTTTTTAAAACATGGAAGGGAACATTGCGCTCCAAATGCAGTTCACGCATGCTTAGTTAATCCAGAATGACTGACACAGTTAAGCACAAATCATTTTTACATCCTCTAAGCTTCAAAGAAGGCTTACTTTTTTATTTTAAAAAAATGAAACCAAAATTAATATAATAAAATAAAACACTGCAGTGGCATAATTAGGGTTGGTACCATGGCAGACTAATCTCACCCTTTTCTGTTTTGCTTTGTGTTTTTATTAATTTCCTCTGGTACTGCACAAGGCAAATAGAAGAAAGTGGAGGTGGAAATACTGCTTTTCCTGACAGCTTTCTCTGGTGCTTATAGCACTTGCACAAGTTAAATTCCTGGATTAGGGTCTTAATAAAATTCAAAATTCCCCCATCCGGGTAAATGAGTCATGCAAATAGGCAATTGATATATACTTTAATACAGTGGTGAAATCCAATTTTTTTTTTACTACCAGTTCTGTGGCTTGGTTAGTATGGTGTGGCTTGGTGGGCGTGGCTTGGTGGGCATGGTAGGGGAAAGATACTGCAAAATCTTCATTCCCACCCCACTCTGGGGCCAGCCAGAGGTGGTATTTGCCAGTTCTCTAAACTACGCAAAATTTCTGCTACTAGTTCTCCAGAGCCTGTCAGAACCTGCTGGATTTCACCCCTGCTTTAATCCCTGCCCTGTGCTCAAGAACCTGGCTAAATTCAAAAGTTAACAGCAACCCCCTTCCTCATACACAATAGCCACATTAATAATATACAGTAACTCAGCTCCCCACACAGCCATGTTACATAAGAGGTGACTTCACATAGTGGCTGGGTTCATACATCACATGATAATTTTTAAGCAAATTTTGTTGAATAAGCCATAGATTCATGAATAGAACTAGCTAAAATCAATGTGTGAATTATGCAATGTGTGAATTATATCAGAATGTACTGCCACCATTATCACTCCAAGTGGAAGCAATACTAGGGTCATTGAAAATTAAATATATTGTCCTCTGTTCTTGTCTCCCATCTAGTCACAAGAAAAGTCAAAGACACATAATGCTGGAAGAAAGCAATTACACTACACATTTTTCAATGATAATATTTCATGAATAGACTGGGTTTTACTTAATATAGCATAGAACTGAATGACAACATTTCAAGTCTGAAAATGTTTTAGTTCTGAAATTTGCAAAAGAAAATTGCATCAGTTTTTCAGAGTCAGGAAAAGATAGGAAAGTATGCTTAATTATGTAGCTAATACCCCACTGGTTATAAATGTGAAATTAATCCACAATGGAACTTCAATTATTGCTTCTGCCTTCACCCTTTTCCAAAGAAGAATGTGCATATGACCCATATTAGAAGAAATTTGAACTATAGATATAACAAAATGTCACAGATATGGAAGCAAAACTGCAATCATATTTCAATATACTGTAATGGAATTTGATAATACAATAAGAAAAAAACAATCTCCAGCTCTGAAACCAGGAGAGTGAAAATTCCTAGATATATCCATTTTAGCGAAAATCACTTTCTATGAGGGTTTATTTAAAATGCTGCCAAAGGGGGAAAAAACATATTTTGAAATAAATGTTTTTCCCAGGTTCTGTACCTGATATAAACAGGTGTCAGAATTTTGTCCTCCAGAATTGGCAACCTGACTATGAAGCAAGCTTGATGAATCCACTGGACACTGTTTTTACACTTTTGCTTGAAATAATATTTGATACACTGCTAACTGATTTGAACTCAAAGTAAAAGAAAGATAGAATATGACTGGACCTGTGCTGACTAGTGAAGATCCACCTCATCTTGGCCCTGCAAGCAATTGGTTCTGCCTCAGCGCAGCAATGTCTGGAGATGAGATTTATCTGCCTGGATCACCTGCTTCAGTTTGGTAATATGGACTGTATTCAGGGTCACAGTAGCCCAGGGGTGAAATCTAAAATTTTCCCTACCGGTTCTGTGGGTGTGGCTTGGTGGGGGGATGTCCTGTGACTGAGTGGACATGGCCAACTCAATGTCACTCACAGCCACGCCCACTCTGTCACAAGACCCGCTCCCACCAAGCCACGCTCACAGGACCCGGTAGGAAAACTTTTAAAATTTCTATTCTGCCGGCGTGTCCTTACCTTTCTCCCATGGCTCCGCCCACCCACCCCATTTCCCGGAGTCAGAAAATGCACCATTCCCCGACTCCTACTGCTCACCTTTCTCTCGCAGCTGGCTGTCAAGGAAGGCAAGCGCCCGAAAAGTACTGAAGTCGCTCACACTCCTTCTTGAATGAGCCGCTCTGGTCCATGCGCCTGCTACACAAGCACACACCCAACCTGCCACTGAATTAAATAAATGGTGTGCGCTTGCGCAGCCGGCGCGTGGACCAGAGCGGCTCATTCAAGGAGAGTGAGCGACTCCGGTACTAAGTCGGGGAATGGTGCATTCCCCAACTCCGGGGAATGGGGCAGGTGGGCAGAGCCTCCAGCTGCCATTGCTACCGGTTCTCCGAACCACTGACCATCATCACTACCTACTCACCCGAGCCGGTCCGAACCAGGAGCATTTCACCCTGCAGTAGCCCCTATTACAGATCAAAGCAACCCAGTTGTGCTCTGATAATTGGAAACATAACATTGTTTCATTTTATATCAAAGGGCTGTTTCAATAAGGCAAAGTACCCTGTCAAGATTGAAAAATGCTTAAGCTTCCTGTGATTATTATTGCTTTTCAACTTGCCTACGAAGGGAAGGGAAGGAAATGGAATGTGGAGGCTACAGTCTTCAACCATGAGAGCCAAGGACACTTTTGCAGGTGTCGGCCAAGACGTGGACTGTTATCAAAACAACTGGCTAATTCTTAATTGGACAGTGTGACCCGTTCCATAGGAGTAGGCGATGAAACTCATTTTTAATTATGCAGGATTGCGCGGGGAAATGTAGAATTGGTTTTGCTTTCTTCTGTGCCGGAATGATGTACTCAATTAATACTTTTGGGATTTTAAAGTTCCTGAAGATGCCTGCTTTTATTGGATCTCTTAATCGGATGGTTGATACACCCATTTATGCCTCATAAATAAGTTTTGCATATCCTTTTTTATAAAACAAATAAATATAAAACAAATAGGCTCAATAAGGCCTTCCATAATGGAATTGTGTAGTTTTCTTTTTTCTACGAAGGTAGAAGGGAAAGAAGATTTTTTTAAAAAACCCTGAACCTCTGAAGAAAGCCTTGAATGTCAAAATAGTACAGCCAAAGAATATGTTTTAAAATCATTAAGAAAAAAATCTGACAACAAGCAAATATGTTATTAATTAGTATATTTTGCAAAACTGTTGGATAATTAGTTAATTAACTGCATGATTTACCCATTATGTCACATTCCATTCTTCTTCAAACCTACAGATGAATGTGTCAATATTACTCTAGAGAGTCCTAAATTAAAATTTTAAATGCCATGCTCTTTCTACTATGTTTAATATAATGTTTTATTAGAAGAAAAAAGAGAAGTGGAAGTTTAAAAATGCTGACAATATTGAATTCAGTTTAGTCTTTAATATTCAAAGTATTCCTCTGCAAAGGTCTTAAGAATCCAGAATAACAAGAGTTGGAAGGGACACTCAAGGTCCTCTAATCCAACCCACTGCTCAAGAAGAAGACCCTATACCCGCGGTTCTCAACCTGGGGGTCGCGACCTCTTTGGGGGTCGAATGCCATTTCACAGGGGTCGCCAAAGCCCTCTCTCACCCCCCACCCCACACCTTCCCTCACCCTCTGCCTCTGTTGGATTGCCGGTCGCTTACCCCACCCACTCCCAATCTATTGCTGCCTCCTGAGTCCCAGCTGATGGCTAAAGGGAAAAAAACTGTTTAAATTCTTCCCGCGGGGCTTCAAAGGGCCGCCCTACAGCTGATCAGTGTTAAGAGAAAACAAATGAGTAGACCCGTGCCTGCAAAAATAGCCCCTTTCAGTTCCAGCATAGGTTAATTACCATAAGTTGATTAGATCGGCCTCCCGACTCTCAGCTGATTTGCTCTCAGCTGTTTTGCTAGCTGCAAAGAGGTGCAGATTTTTTTCCCTCAAACCATGCTGAAAACTGAAAGTAAAGCTGCAACATGACAAAATGAGGCAGAGAGAGATTTCTTTTTCTTTTTCCTCACCAAAAAAGGTAAATGGAAAACTGCAAACAATGGGAAATTTAGGGCAAAAGAGGAGGTTCAAGATTTTAAAACACAAAAGAAAAAAGCTCTATTTAACTAGGGAATTGTAATAATTGAGATACTATTAATTGTATATTGTGTTGAAAGCAGAAATGGTTAAGTTGTGGTTTGGAGGAATATATGGGGGAAATTATTTGGTTTATTATTATTGGTAAATATAATTAATTGATTTGTAAGAAATTGGATTGCATGGAAATAATTGGAATATTCATGTTCATATTGATTCATATACAAAAAAGATAGTTATATAACTAATTGATTTATATTAAAATGTTGAATTTGTATTAAACAACTGTATTACATAATTACATAAATAACCAATGTGAGGATGGATATAAAAATAGATGACAATGGGAAGGGGTATAATATAGAATAGAAGGGAAAAATTGAAATTGGTTAAGATTAGAGATGAGGATGAAGGGTAATATTGGTTTTTTAAAAAAATAGATAAGGAATAAATATGGCAAAAAGGAAATATAGAAATTGTAAATTTAATTGAAATGACTAAACACTGTTTAAATTTGTGAACCGGCCAAATACTCTATTCAAAGAAAATACATTGTATGTTTGTATGTGTGTTTCTAATTATTGCTATTTATTCATATTTGTTCTCTTTTATTCTTTAAAGTTTAACAATTCATTCTTTATCTTAATATGTTTATATTTGTTTGGGGTTGGTTTTCTTCCCTTTCATCTTTTTTATTTCTCCTTTCTCCTCAAACCTACCACCTCTCTCTTTTCTTTCCTTCTTACTTTCTCTTCCCCCCTCTTCTCCTCCCTACTTCCCCTTCCTTTCTCCTTCTCCTCCTCTCTTCCTCCCTTTCTTACCCTCACTCCTACTCTAATTTCCTTTCCCTTCCTTCATCCCTCTCTATTGTTGTATCCTTTTATGCACATGGACTACTCAGAGGGCTGAAAAAGTTATTTTTGACTGGTCCTCACACTTTTGACCAGTCCTCGAACTTACGACTGTCCTCACATTTTACGTTTTTGCCCTATCTTATTACCATGGTGAAGAGAAGCAGTTGTAAAATGAGTGACATGGTTGTTAAGAATGCTGAGGATGGTCATAAGTGTGAGGACCAGTCAAAAGTGCAAGGACCTGTCAGAAATGACTTTTTTCAGCCCTCTGAGTAGTCCCTATACACATAGCCATGCCCACCCGGTCACATGACCTCCAAGCCATGCCCACAAAATAAGCCATGCCCAAAGAACCAGTAGTAAAAAATTACAGTTATGAAGTAGCAATGAAAATAATTTTATGATTGGGGGTCACCACAACACGAGGAACTGTATTAAAGGGTCGTGGCATTAGGAAGGTTGAGAACCACTGCCCTATACCATTTGAGATGTGGCAACTATATAAAAAGAGGAAATATTAAGCAAATCCCATACCACACATGGGTTTACTAAAATCATCATACCTTGCCAACAAATAGAAAGTTGTCCTCTCAAATACTTCCTAATATTGAAGAAAATTAACTAAAGATTTCTGTGATTATCATAACTTGAGAAACAACAACCAAGATACAACTCCAATAGTATGATAAGGTCTGGTCCAAGTTTTTTGTTTGTACATTTTAATAATTCTAAAATAGATACATCAATGTCTATGGAGGCAGGGAGCAAGGGACAAAACATGTGTCATAATGTTCCATTGTGCTGTGATCTTTTCATCATTTTGATGTCATCATGGTTAGGAAGAGATGCCTATGGATGGATGTTTAAGTAGAAGGAATAACAGGGGCAGTAAAGAACCTTACTGGCTTGTTAAGAGCAAATATGTTCAGAATAAACACTTGGTCTTTGGCTGAAAATGGGAAAAATCTAATCCCAAGCAAAGGACTCCCAAACAGAGTACTGTTATTTCATTTTTTCAAAATTATCCTTTCCATTTTTGACTTGTAAAATTCAGAAAAGAGATTCACTGAATATTCTCTGTAAGGATGGTACACTTCCCCAACAGTTTTTGGAAGTCTGAAAAAATAAAACATATTTCTCTTGTCATAATTTTGGGCTATAGAAATATAGACTGAATGATAATGTTCTCATTGAAAAATAAAGGCAGTAACAGGCAATTTTTAAAAAAACAGAAAAGATCATTGCTTACTTCAAGAATGAAGCATGAGTGTGATGTGCAGTTACACTTTTATTAAAAAGTACAGAAATTGAGAGGCATTCCTAAGGAAGGTTGAAATTCCCAGCAGTTTGGAAATAGTTGAAATAGCACAAAATTCAAACATTTATTGAAAGATCAACCCTATTCTAAGTTATTTCATGAACATATTCACTCATCTATGGAAGCAACAAGAAACTCCATTGTCCTCATTGTTAAATATTCATGTATTTGATGGACTGTTATTAAATAAAAATTACCATATGCATGAGCCCCTATTTATCTTTATACTTTCATGTCACCTTTCTTATCTCAAAATGATTCAGCACATTAATTTGTCATAAAATGAATTAATAGTCAAACATAACATTCATAGTAAGAACTATTTAAAATAATTCATTCCAAAATTAACAGAAAAATAACTGCAAAAGTAGATAGTGTCATTCTAGCTCTTATAAGCAAATAGATAACCTATGACAACTAGTCAGCAAGGCACCCACTCTGGGAGGAAGAGAAAGTCAATGGATGTATTTACAAGGAAGGACCATGCTCCGCATCATGTATGCAACAGTCAGTGACAATTTTATCCTCAGACTTCAGTAAACAAATAGGATTGAACTGCTCCATTTTACCAGTGAATATGAAAACCTGGAATTTTAGAGATATTTGCAGAAAGAGTGATAAAATCCTTCCACTATTTCTGGCACAACTAATAAGAGTATTTCTTTCATACACAAAGCTTAAGTCAGCTTTCCTCAAGTTGTCCTTGAGAGCACTATAAAATTGTAATGGGTGGCATTCTACTATTTTTCTTTTCTACTTTTTACATCACACTCTTTGACTTTGAAATTAATTCTCTATTTCTAGGAAGCCTGGTAATTTTGTGAGAGAAATCAGGTAAGAAGAATCATTGTTATCTTACAAATTTTGATGTGGAAGATTCTGGAAAAAGAAAGCTATCATTACTTAAAGCATAGGTATATCACATAGTTTATCTTCACATAGACGATCTTCAGAGATTTCAGATTATAACCCTTATAAATCCCAGACAGATGAATAACGGTTCCCACCGTAATTGTAGTCTAAAACATTTTTGAGGGTGGTATTCCCTCATACAGCCTCCAATTCCCTAGCCATGAACTTAGAATACCTCCAAAAAGGTTACCAAAGGCTAATCTAGATAACGGTGAAATAATTCAGTATGTGGCTAGTCATACAATTATATTTAAATACATTTTTGTTTTTATTTTGGCCTCACCCACTTGGCCTCACATATACCACACACATGTACACACACATGCAAACACAATTTCTAAGCTTGGAGCTAAGAACAATCCTAAGCCTGAAATAGGTTATTCATTGCTGGTAGAGGGTGTTTATTGTGGTTATGGATGTAAAATGCAATGGTTAATGGGAAGAACTACAACTCAAACAAGAGTTCTAATTCATCTTACCTCTGCCATGAGTTATACAGAAAGTAATCTTAGAGTACGGGTGTGTCTGAGAAACATTCTGAACTACTGCATCTTCTTTCCCCTCCTCATTTCCAACATTATCCTCAACATTGCCAAATGATCTCAATAATATTTTGAGAGGAATATTATTTCTTCAGAAAATGAGGAAAGCATTGGACTCACCTCACCCACACTTTTCATTGAGCTCCCGATCTTGTTGGATGCACCTGGAAAACGATCAAGATCCCAGCGTGGTATCTTGGTTACTATGTAATCCAAGCTTGGTTCAAAACAGGCAGTGGTTTTTCCAGATACTACATTCTCAATTTCTGGTAGTGGGATCCCAAGGGCTATTTTGGCAGCTATAAATGCCAAAGGATACCTGGCATTAAGAACAAAAAGAAATATCTTCATAGATAATCAGAATCATAGGTTGGAAAGTACTCAAGTAAGCCTCAATTTATGATCATAATTGAGCCCAACATTTCTGTAGATAAGTGAGACAGTTGTTAAGTGAGTTTTGCTCCATTTTATGACCTTTATTGTCACAGTTGTTAAGTGAAATACTGCAGTTATAGTATGATTGTAAAATGAAACTGGCTTCCTCATTGACTTTGCTAGAACACTGCAACTGTCACAAATATGACTCAATTGCCAAGCATCTGAATTTTGATCACATGACCATGGGAATGCTGTAATGATTGTAAGTGTGAAAAACGATCATAAGTCACTTTTCTCAATGCGGTTGTAACATTGAATGGTTATTAAGTGAATGGTACTGGAGATCTTCTAGTCCAACCCTGTGCCCAAATCAGGAATCTTCAGACCATCCAAACATTAGTAGAAAACTTCCAGTGATATAACACTTAAAGAATTGTTTATTTAAGTGACATTATATTTCAGTTTATTGTTCACTGCTTGGAAATGCAGTTCATTTAATAAATATTAAACATTGGGCCCAGCTCATAACAAATTAGTGGTGTAGCTTCTTTTGCCCATATTTCTTCATGTTTGATGTAGTATGTAGTATGTTTGAAGGATATTGTATATCATTGTATACAACAAATAAACATTGTATAATGTATATTTCTTACAGGTATTGTCTAGGCTACTGAAAATGCAAAATGCTTTAGTAGACAGTATTCATTTGATCTTGAGTACAGCAAATAAAACCATGGTTGGTTAATGCTTGGAAAACCATATACATAGTAAAATTATTCGATGTGCATTTACACACAAATAATGAATCAAAACAAAAAAGGCTATTGGAGGAAAAGGACAGAGAATCAAAAGCTTTTGCATATCACAGAATTGTAGAGAAAAGATCACAAGGATCATCTAATTCAGTATTTCTCAGCCTCAGTTACTTTGTAAGATATGTGAACTTCAACTCTCAGTATTCCCCAGCTAGCATTCCCCAACCAGCTGGAATTCTGGGAACTGGAATACACACATCTTACAAAGTTCTGAGGTTAAGAAACACTGATCCAGTTCAACCCTACAGCAACTGCACAAACCGCTTAGGTTTGGTCCAATAAGCACATAGAGACCAGATAACTTATTTTTCTTCAAGACAGACAGACAACTTTATTTTGCTCAATATTTTTCTCAAGGCTTCAGAATTATTTTAGCTTTCTCATGATTTCTGGAAGACTCGGGGAATATCTGGTAAGGTCTGCTTGAGCTGTGTTCAGCATTTCCACTCCCGAGGAAAAGAAGAAGAAGAAAAAAACCCCTAAGGTTACAGCATACTTTGTACACCTACAGAATTTAATTTTTCACTCCAGGCAAGAAAGGACTCCTTGAAGAAAAGACATCAAAGCTGACATGCATGACATACAGTACTGATAATCAAGCAGCTCTAGCAAGAGTGTCCAGCCTGAGGGTGAAGGCTGCATGCAGCCCTGGGAAGTCTCTCAATACACTTAATTATTAATTTTAACACAACAGAATTAGAAATGTATTAAATATATGAGGAAGGCATTCATGAATTTAACTGAAATTAACACATGTTTGGCTACGTATTTAAATATTTCCAAAGGCTTTTTTTTAAAAAAAAAAATCCAAATGCTTCCTTTACGTAGCTGTCCACCCATTACTGTTTCCAGCCTTACCCTGTGGCCTTCGATGCCAAGGCAGAGCTTCTAGAAAGTCGAGCATTAACTTCAATGATGCAGTACTCCAGAGAGGTGGGATTTAAGGCATACTGGATATTACACTCCCCCACAATGTTCAAGTGGCGGACAACGTTGATAGTTGATTTCCGTAGCATCTGTAATTCTTCATTTGAAAGGGTCTGGCTGGGAGCCACCACAACAGAATCTCCTAATTGAAGAAGAAAAAGAATTGGATAGCAGTGATCATGATTTAGTCTAACCGTGCAATGTTTGATCTGTATTGATGCTAGAGACATATTTTAAACCAACAAATAGATTATCAATAAGCATTCACAGAACTAAAATGCAAGGGAATAAATGTACTTAGTACTGGAAGCAAATTTATTTATTTGATAAATTTAAAATAAAATTTAAATTGAGCCTTTGGAAGTAGACAATGTACAAATAACATACATACATGCATGTGTAATACATGCATTATAAGACATATTAAGTAGAAAGATTCTGACCAACATGCTGACCAACTCTTAACAATCTTTTGTTCCGTGTATCTTGAATTCCACATAATTTTGATGAAACTGGATCTGTAATAAAACAACTGCATTCTACTATATATATGTACCCACCTGCTGCAATAATGCTCCAGATGAATGAGTTATTCCTTACAATTTCAAATCTTTTCAAGGTTTCTTGAAGCTATTGATGCATATTAGTTTTGTGCCAAGTATTTGAAAGAAGTGATTCATAAAATTCAGGAGTGCATTAAAAAGACTTTTTTGTAATAATTAAAGCAGCTTTTTCATTTATATACCTCAAGCAAAGGAAAGCTCAAGCTTGCAAACAACATGGCTGTTTTAATGATTCTAACCAACTAACCAATCCTCTCAGATCCCTATCTGGCAATCTCTGAGGTCAAAATGTCCAAACCTTGGACAGAGATGGTTCTGGAGGTTAAAGGGGGCATTTGGTGTTAAGACTGGATTTGAGACATTGGATCAATACTATAGTCCCACAGATGTCAGAACTAAGCCTTGGGACTCCAATGACAAAGTTTTAAATAACAATATGACAATGAGCTAAGCAAACATACCTGTATGAACTCCCATTGCATCAACATTTTCCATATTGCAGACAGTGATACAATTGTCAGCTGCATCTCTCACAACTTCATATTCAATTTCCTTCCATCCTACCACTGATTTCTCCACAAGAATTTGATTGGTCATTGCAAATGCCTTGATGATTATAGAGAAGAGAAACTCATAAAGTTTTATAGTTCTGCTAAAAAAATTAACATTTCCTAGTGCTCTTGAAACATAGTTGTGTCAAAGGGCCATTTCTATGAATAAAAACAGACTTGCAAGAGAAGCTGGACTACATAAAGAAATGCACAATACTTTCAGTGAAATTTTCCAAAAATCTGCTTATCATCATGAAGCGTAGGTGGGTGCATGCTGCAGGATGGCAAGAATGCCACAAACAAGACTCTAGAATGTGGGTAGCTACTGCGGGGAGCATGGGGGGGGGAATAGGTCTCTGAAGCACAGATGGATGTCCTTTTTCAGCACCATTGTAACGTTGAATGATTGCTGAATGAGTGGGCATGAAGCAAGGAATTCCTATAAAGCTAATGAACACACTAAGTTTTCTTAGTCAAAATACATTCCAAATCTAGAGTTTCGTGATACTGTATCAGTCACTATTTAGATGGCTTTTAGATGAACAAAAAGGGAACAAGTCTGTCAATAGAGTCCAACCTTGAAGCTTAAATTGATATTTTATATTCAATAGTATATTTTATATTTAAAAATATGCAAGAGGTAAATCTCAGGAAAAGAACGTTTTCTCCCCAGTTAATCACATATATTTGGCCTGCTTGTTGTATTCAAATCTAACCTTACCATCTGGCAGAATGGGGTGGTCACCATAGATGGCAGAGAGCCAAAGCCTTAATATCATAATCTGGCCAGAAGCCTATGGTGAAAGCATTACCCTTTTGCCAGCATTGAAAAAAAATTCCACTGTCAGCTATTTGCATATTGAATTAAAATAAGATGCCTAATAATCTACTTTGGGATGATTTCTGCTTATCTAGTTACACAAATGGTAAATATGCTTTACTTTATTTTCTGACTCTAAATTTCCAGAGGCTACAACTTAATAGTATTATTTTGTATATAATGTAAGTGGGCATTATAGTATTCTGCTTCCTTTCAATGATTCTTATAGTATGGTTCAATTAATCATGAGTACACAACAGTGTTCCCATACATCATCTAAGTAAAGATGTCTCTCTTCTTTTGCAAGCAGGCTATGATCCTAACATCTTTCAGTGACAGAGGCCCTCCCTATGGCTAATTTTTTTGTTATTAAGGCAAAGATTTCCAAAGGTGAGAAAGCTCATCCATTCCAAAGGATGAAAACTTCAAAGAATGAAAGTGTTTCCATTTCCATAACCTATTGAGGTTGTCCCCTTGTTCATATTTTCAGATACCAATGACATCCCCCACATAACCCATCAGTTCTGAGGATCCATCCATCACTTTTCAGAGTTAGCAAATTTAGAAACTCCCTAGGCCCGTGATGGCGAACCTATGGCACGAGTGCCACAGGTGGCACATGGAGCCATATCTGTGGGCACGCGAGCGTTGCCCTACCTCAGTCCAGCATGCATGTGCGTGCTGGCCAGCTGATTTTCGGGCCTTCTGGGCCCACTGGAAATCGAGAAACAGGCTGTTTCCGGGCCTCTGGGGGAGTGGGAAAGGCTGTTTTCGCCTTCCCCAGGCTCCTAGAAAGGCTCTGGAGCCTGGGGAGAGCAAAAAATGGGCCTACCAGGCCCACCATACCATCACATGCCAAAAGCGAGGGAAGAGCGGGGGGGTCATGCATGCATGCATGGGGGGACACAATCCCCCCTTTTGGCACACGATGGCAAAAAGGTTAGCCATCACTGCCCTAGGCAGGAATAATTGCTTTATTCTACAGAAGATTATCCATCAACACAAATATAATAAAAATATTAAAAATATTAATATTTTAAATATTATTGGATACTGATTGTTTCATTATCCATTATCATAAAATATATCAATATGAAAAGGTGAAAATGAATAAATGAATTTTCAGGCTGAATTTGTTAGTTGCTTAGAAAATACATGGACTAGGGTAAAGGAAATGGAATGCTAGTTTCCTTTGTAAATTAATTTATTTTTTAAAAAATAATTTGTGAACATTCTGTTCAAATCTTTGTTATTACTTTGGAGTAATGATTTTTAAATAACTTCCAATTTTACATGTTTTTCTTGTTATTGTGTGTTATTATGATGCATGGCAGTTTTTATATCTATTTTATAGAATAATTATTTATTTGTTATAAATTATTTATTTATTTTTGATTAATTACAGTTATAAGGATATAGTTATATATACAGATGTTATACTTACATGTACTTATTTAACATAAAATAGCTGTAGCAATGAGGTAATGCCTAATATACAGACCTATTTTTTCAGTATCTGATGGATTCAAATCAGTGTTAAAGTGCTAATTATTATATTATTTATATATTTGTATAATAATTATTATATAATATTGAGTATTTACACTAATAGTCAGATGGAAGTACTGGTAGTGTTTGATGTTCCTATCGTATACTAACAAAGATGCTGAAACTGAATTTTCAGGGTACACACTGTCCAACCTATGGCTTATGACTCTGCCTGCTGTGCCCTGATTTCCACCTTGGATTTATGTATTTCATTTATTAAATGTTATGCTGCTCATCTCCCCTGCAAGGTGACTCTGGGCAGATGATCCCTGAGTTTCAGGTGTGATACCAAAATACTATCGAAGAACAACCAGAACAATACCTTGGTAGCAAGATCCAGGAGACGTTCCTTGTCAATGCATAAACCTGATCCTAGTCCTCCCAAGGCATAAGCTGAGCGGATCATAATAGGGTAACCAATTTTTTCTGCTGCTTCCAAAGCATCTTCTATCTGCCACAATACAAAAATGAACAGAAAATAAGATAACAGTAGATAACATATTCCTGTGTATACTAAGGTAACCAGACGTCCCGCTTTTGGCAGGACAGTCTCAATTTTCAACAATTTGTCCCGCGTCCCATGGCGTTTTAAAAAGTCCCGATTGGCGGGAGAATGGGTTTGCTTACCCCGCCCATTCCCATTCTATTGCTGCCTCCTGAGTCCCAGCTGATGGCTAGAGGGAAAAAAAACTGTTTAAATTCTTGCCGCGGGGCTTCAAAGGGCCGCCCTACAGCTGATCAGTGTTAAAAGAAAACAAATGTCTGCAAAAATAGAAAAAACAGCCCCTTTCAGCATAGGTTAATTACCATAAGTTGATTAGATCGGCCTCCCGGCTCTCAGCTGATTTGCTCTCAGCTGTTTTGGCTAGCTGCAAAGAGTGCTACTGGAGCAGATTTTTTTTTCTCCTTGTGCAATTCAAGCTGAAAATGAAACCGAAACTAAAGCAGATTGTTGGCTTTGCTGTTTGCTTGCAACGTTGGAAAGGCAGATTTCCTTTCTTTTTCCTCATCAAAAAAGGTAGGTGCAAACAATGGGAAATTTATGGCAAATGGCAAAAGAGGAGAGTTCAAGATTTTAAAACACAAAAGAAAAAAAGCTCTATTTAACTAGGGAATTGTAATAATTGAGATACTATTAATTGTTTTGTTTTGTTTTATTGTTTTGTTTTATTTGGATTTGTATACCACCCTACTCCCGAAGGACTCAGGGCGGTGAACAGGCACAGAATAAAATATATAATACAAAAGTTAAACCATCAATAAAACTAAATTAAATAATTTAGCCCAAATAATTAAAATCCCACTAATTTAAAAACAGATTAAAATTTCAATTTTTTAAAAAATTTAAAAAAAGAAACAGGGAAGAGGTTAAGCCAGGCCGGCTTGCTGAAACAGGAGAGTCTTAAGCGCACGGCGGAAGGTGCGCAGATCCGAGATCTTCCGTATCTCCAGGGGGAGCTCGTTCCAGATAGTGGGTGCCCCCACAGAGAAGGCCCTCCCCCTGGGGGCCGCCAACTGACATTGTTTGGCCGACGGCACCCGGAGGAGCCCCTCTCTGTGAGAGCGCACCGGCCGGTGGGAGGTTGTTTATGGTAGAAGATGATCCCATAAGTAGCCAGGTCCTAAGCCATGGAGCGCTCTAAAGGTGGTAACCAGAACCTTGAAGCGCACCCAGAAGACCACCGGGAGCCAGTGCAGCTCGTGCAGGAGAGGTGTCACACGGGAGCGCCATGTCGCTCCTGTGACCACCCACGCGGTTGCACTCTGCGCCAGTTGGAGCCTCCGGGTGCTCCTCAAGGGGAGCCCCATGTAGAGAGCATTACAGTAGTCCAGGCGGGAAGTGACAAGGGCATGAGTGACTGTGTGTAAGGAGTCCCGATCCAGAAAGGGACACAACTGGCAGATCAGGCGAACCTGATGAAAAATCCTCCCGGTCACGGCCGTCAAATGCTCTTCTAAAGACAGCCGGGAATCCAGGAGGACGCCCAAGTTGCAAGCCCTCTCCGTGGGGGCCAATGATTGGCCCCCAATAGTCAGCGATGGCACCAGCTGACTATATCGGGATATTGGAAACCACAGCCACTCGGTCTTGGATGGGTTGAGCCTAAGCCTGTTCCTCCCCATCAGATCCGCACGGCCTCCAGACACTGGGACATCACTTCAAGGGCATTGTTGGGGTGGTCTGGGGTGGAGATGTAGAGCTGGGTGTCATCAGCGTACTGGTGGTATCTCACCCCGAAACCACGGATGATCTCGTCCAGCGGCTTTACATAAATGTTGAACAGAAGGGGCGAGAGGACCGACCCTTGTGGTACCCCGCATATGAGGGGCCTTGGGGGTCAACCTCTGACCCCCTGCCAACACATTGTATATTGTGTTGAAAGCAGAAATGGTTAAGTTGTGGTTTGGAGGAATATATGGGGGGAATTATTTGGTTTATTTATTATAAAAGTTTTTATTGGTTAAAAATAAACAATATTATCGCTTACAATATGTGGAATTTTCATTATCCTTTTACAAAGATTTATTTATTTATTTTATTTATTTTATTAAATTTATATACCGCCCTTCTCCCCGGGGGGACTCAGGGCGGTGAACGCTGGGGCAAGAGCTTACCCAGGCAGCGTCTGCTGCCATCCGGAACCAGAAATGATCTCCTGGTTTATTATTATTGATAAATATAATTAATTGATTTGTAAGAAATTGGATTGCATGGAAATAATTGGAATATTCATGTTCATATTGATTCATATACAAAAAAGATAGTTATATAACTAATTGATTTATATTAAAATGTTGAATTTGTATTAAACAACTGTAATATTACATAATTAACCAATGTGAGGATGGATATAAAAATAGATGACAATAGGAAGGGGTATAATATAGAATAGAAGGGAAAAATTGAATTTGATTAAGATTAGAGATGAGGATGAAGGGTAATATTGGTTTTTTTAAAAATAGATGAGGAATAAATATGGCAAAAAGGAAATATAGAAATTGTAAATTTAATTGAAAAGACTAAACACTGTTTAAATTTGTGAACCAGCCAAATACTCTATTCAAAGAAAATACATTGTATGTTTGTATGTGTGTTTCTAATTATTGCTATTTATTCATATTTGTTCTCTTTTATTCTTTAAAGTTTAACAATTCATTCTTTTTTTTTATTGAAAAAGTTTTTCACATACAAATTTCCGCCCTTTCCCCCCCCTTCCCCAACATTATAAAATACATGTACATATGCAAAAGATATGATTCCCTCCCAATCCCACTCTAACCCTCCCCCCCACCCTTTTCCCTCCCAACCCCCTTGACTTCCATTATATGCAATACTAATAATTCCAAACAATATATATGTTAATCTTCCTTCCATATCTTTTCTCTATTTGCTAACATAATCATCAATCCCCCTCAGCTGAAAGCTACATGATATTTTCTAATCTGATACTTATTCTGTATATACTCAATCCATTTATTCCAATCCTGTATATACTTCTCATGGGTCTGATCTTTTAAAAAAGCTGAAATCTTCGCCATTTCTGCAAATCCAGCCATCTTCTGAGTCCATTGGTCCACCGTCGGTAAAACATCACTCTTCCAATATTGGGCAATCAACAACCTAGCTGCTGTCACCATATACAGAATCAATTTTGTTTCACCCAATGTAAGATCTTTAGCTATACCCGATAAAAATAGTTGGGGAGAAAATTGTATCTTTTTCTTTAAAACATTTTGCATAACCCACCAAATTTTTATCCAAAAAGCCCTCACTTTTTTGCAAGTCCACCAAATATGATAATATGTAGCATCTAAACACTCACATTTCCAACATTTTGGCTGCACGTTAGGATACATACAAGACAATTTCTTGGGATCTAAGTGCCATCTATAAAACATTTTATAAAAATTTTCTCGTAAATTTTGTGACTGCGTAAACTTAACATTCTGAACCCATATTTTTTCCCATGTTTCCATCATAACTGGTTGAGAGAAATTCTGTGCCCATTTAATCATACAATCTTTAACTAACTCATTTTCTGAATCCCTTTCTAACAAAACATTATAAACTCTCTTAATGTGCATTGGACCTGTCTCTTTTATCTGTCTAACCAATTCTACTTCATATTCCATTAAACCAGTTTGTTGATCTTCTTTCCATCTCATCTGTAATTGATTGTACTGCAACCAAGTCAAAGAAATCCATTCTTCCAACAGCATGTCCAAAGTTTTCAATCGCCATCTGCCCTCTTCAAAATAAAGTAACTCTTTATATAAGAAACCCCCGAGTGACTTAATATTTGTATTCCACATGGTATCAGCAAGATCCAGCCAAAACGGAATTTTATAATCCCAATTAGTTTGGTGCTTCTTCCAGATTCTCATCAAGGCATTTCTAAGTAGATGACTATTAAACACCTTGTCCACTTTATTGTCATAAAATAGGTATGCATGCCATCCCCAAACAAGGTCATGACTTTCTATATTCAACAGTTCAGTCTTAGTTTTTCCAAACCAGTCAGTTATTTGTGTCAGTGCAGCTGCTTCATAATATAATCGAAGGTTTGGAAGTTTAAGACCACCTCTCTCACGAGTATCCTGCATAATTTTCAATTTCACTCTCGGTTTTTTTTCGTTCCAAATAAATTTATTCACTCCTTTTTGCCATTCTAGCAATGGTTTATCTGATTTGAGCACCGGTATCATTTGAAATAAGAAAATAAATCTAGGTAAAACATTCATTTTTACTGCTGATATTCTTCCCAGCAATGATAACTGCAGTTTCTTCCAGTTTTGCATATCTTTTTGTATCTTTTGCCACAGAACCTCATAATTATTTTGAAACAGTTTTATATTTGAGTCTGTGATTTGTACTTCTAAATATTTGACCTTTGAGACAATTTCAAAACCTGCCTTTCTTTCCAGTTCCTTTTTTTTACTCTCTGTCAAATTTTTAACAATCATTTTAGTTTTTTTCTGGTTCAATCTAAAACCAGATACCATGCCATAATCTTCTATAATATCTTTCATCTGGATTATTGATTTCATAGGTTGTGATAGGGTAACCACCAGATCATCTGCAAATGCCTTAGTTCTATAATCCTCTTGCCTTATGGCTATTCCATTCAAAGAATTCGAGTCCCGTATTACGTTGAGTAAGACTTCTAGAGTTAGAATAAATAGTAGTGGGGATAATGGACAACCTTGTCTGGTACCTTTTTGTATATTAAAATTCGATGTTAAACATCCATTAATAATGAGTTGTGCATACTGCTCTTGATAAATTGCAGCAATCGCTTGTATAAACCGCTCCCCAAAATCCATTTTTTCCAAAGTCTTGATTATAAAATTCCAATTCACTCGATCAAAGGCTTTTTCCGCATCCAAAAAAACCAGCACTGCAGAGATCTGTTTATTCTTATCTAGATAGTCCAATAAATCTATAACTTGCCTAACATTCTCCTTCATATATCTGCCTTGAATAAATCCTGCTTGATCATGATGAATTACCTTTTGAATAACTGGCATCAATCTGTTGGCCAACACTTTTGCAAAAATTTTATAGTCTGTATTTAATAGAGATATTGGTCTATAATTTTCTGGTTTCTTAGGACCTGATTCTTCTTTCGGTATTAATGAAACAAAGGCTGATTTCCACGAGGGAGGTATCTTACCTCCTAATTGTATATTACAAAATAAGTCTTTGAGATGCTGAATCATTTCCTCTTGTAAGGTTTTATAGTAAACTGCAGTTAGGCCATCCGTGCCTGGAGCTTTAGCTGTTTTTAGTTGTTTTATAGCAAAACTAATCTCCTCCACTGTTATCAGTTGTTCCAGATTTTCCTTTTGAGCTGTTGAAACTTTAGAAACTCTCTTTTCTTCTAGATAATTATCTATAAAAATGTTCTGTATATCATCTTTAGCATATAACTTAGTATAATAGTCCAAAAAGGCCTTTTTAATTGATTCTTGTTGGTAAATTTCTTTACCAGCATACTCAGTACTATCAATAGTTCGTGTTGTTGCTTGTTTCCTCAAAGTATAAGCCAACCACCTGCCCGGTTTGTTAGCATTAGCAAATGTATTATGCTTTGCAAATTGTAAGTTAGTTGCCGTCTGATCTGCTATAAGCATTTGAAATTGATCCTTCAGAAGTTTTATAGCTGTTTGCAATTTTCCATCTGTTGGTTTTTGTATCAGTTGTTGTTCTTTCTTTTTTATCTCACTTTCCAACTGTAATCTCTTTTTCTGCTGATTATGTCTGTGTTTAGAATTCATTTGAATTAGTACTCCCCGCATATATGCTTTACTTGCATCCCAAACTATTTCAATGGGGGTACCTTTATTCAAATTCAATTTAAAAAACTCCTTTAAATGTTTTTTAAGTTCAGTTATATTTTGTTCATATCTGAATAAATTCTCATTTAATCTCCAAGATCTTCTTTGTCTTTTGCCCATCTCGATTTCCATCCAGACCGGACTATGGTCAGTCAAAGTCCTAGGAAATATCTTTATCTTCTTTACTTTAGGAAGTAAGTTCGTAGTTATCAAAAAAAATCTATCCTGGAAAAGGATTTATGCCTGTCCGAGTAAAAAGTAAAATCCAGTTCATTTGGGTTGCGAACTCTCCAAATATCTTTCAGTTCCAAATCCTCTTTCAGTTCATAAAAGGCTTGTGGTAATTTAATCCCAAATTTGGCCGTAGATTGTTTATCAATTTTAGGTTGAATTACTCCATTCCAATCTCCCATTATTATAATAGTTGAATAATTCCATTCCAAAATTTTTAGATGAAGCATCTTATAAAAATTTTCCTGTTGCTGATTTGGAGCATATATTCCGACCAACAAAATTGGTCCGTTATCTGTAATAATTTCAATTGCAATATATCTTCCACCTTCATCTGTTTCTATAGTTTTAGCTACAAGTCTTTTATTTATATATATCACCACTCCATTCTTCTTTTCCAAATTTGAAGCAACAAATTGCATTCCCAATCTTGAATTTATCAAATATTTCTGATCTTGCAATTTTATGTGGGTTTCCTGTAAACAAATAACATCATTATGAACTTGTTTCAAATAATGAAATATCTTCCTTCTTTTTTGTGGAGAGTTCAATCCATTAACATTCCAAGACAAAAGTTTAAGTACCATTTGATCCAGTCTGAAGTTTTGAGAGCAATTGTTGAAGATTCTTTTGTACAGAAGTAATCTTCAGTTTAGCTCCTCCCATGACTTCAGCTTGCTGCTTGCCTTTATCTCTCTTTTCTCGTTGTGGCTTGTAAAATTCTTGTTGCTTTTCCTTCATTTGCTTAGACATCGCTCTGGTTACACGTTGCTCTTCCATTTTAGATGTTGTCGATTCAAGAGCCAACACTTCTTCTGTAAAAGTTTTAGATATTTCTTCCAGAGGAGAAGCTTCCAGTGGTGCAAAAGGATCCGTCACAACACCACCTACAGCTCCCATTGCCTCCCTTGCCTCCTTTTGGGACTGTTTTATTTGTTCTTCAGTTTCTTTATCAAACTCAGCTTGTAATTGAGCATCCTTATCTATTGGTGAAGATGTACGTGGAGGAGGAGAGCCCGCTTTCAAAACATTATAATAAAATTCTTCTGCTTTTGCAATAGTATTAAGGCGGTATCTCACTCCTCTGATCCTCAAAATTACACCTATTGGAGCATCCCATCTAAATTGTATATTCTGTTTTTTCAATTCTGCCACCAAAAATCCAAAATCCTTTCTGTCTCTTAACATTTTGGGTGGTAATTCTTTGAAAATTCCAATCTGACTTCCTTCAACCTGAACAGCTGTAACAAATGAGTTTTGCAAAATATCATTTCTTATTCTTCTGTCTGTAAAATATATCACTACATCTCTAGGCAATTGCCTTTGTACTGCCCACATGAGAATTGACTCTATATGCCTTGTCAATCTTACACAGAACCAGATCAGGTTCTACCTTCAACAAAACCGCCAAAGCATCAGCACAAATTTTTTTAAGATCTTCTCTGCTGTTCTCTTTTAGACCTCTAAGTCTAATAGCAAACTCCATTGATCGAAATTGCATCATAGTAATCTCATTTTCCATTTTTTGTGTAATTTCTTGTATTTCACCAATTCTTGTGTCAGATGCTCTAAATTTAGTCTCTACCTCTGAAGCAAGGTTATCCACTTTTTTATCAATCTGCAACACTACCTCAGACAGGCCTTTAACCACTGTTTGAATATCTTGTTTAACTGCATCATATTTCTCTTGAACCATTCCTTTAACCTCCTTCTCTGATCTTTGAATTTCTTTAATAATAAGGTCATATTGAGTTTCTTCCTTTGTCTGGGTTTGCAGCTGCGCTGTTTGAGGCTGCTTCTGTTTATGTGTGGGGGAATCCCCCCCTGGTTGCTTTGTTGCCATTTTGCCTCTTAAAGATCTTCCTTTTCCACAAATTCTAGCAACTTTTCCCAAAAGATTCTCCAGATTCAATCAGGTCTATAAAAATCAGTTACTATTTTTATTTTTATTTTATTTTTTGGTTACTTTTCTGCCTCTTCCAGCCGGATTTGTTACTTTAAAATGTAGCCAAATACACTGATCAAATTACTTTCACTTTCAGCTGTTCTCCACTGAAAGCAAGTGCCATTTTTTTTTCCTGTTCTCAGTCCCAGATTACTTTCACTTTGAAAACTCTTTGAAATAATTCACAAAACTTTCAATACTTGCTGTTTGATAGGAAGTTTCAGTTCTTCTTTATTATTTGTTGATGTTGGTAATGCTGCCGCGCTGTCTTGCTCTGCTTTTGGCAGAGTTTCCCAGTCGTCCGGAGCTTCAGCGGCTTGGATAGGGAGTCCCACCCTGTTAACTCCCCAGAAGCAAAAAAAACTTTCTGGGGGTCTCACAGGGGACTCTACCTGCAGCCGCCGGCTCTCCTCGCAAGACCCTCGCGTCTTGGAGTTTTTCGAGCCATTTCTGATGCCGAAACGGCTCTTTTACGGGCGATCGGGCTGGCGGTCTTCAAAAGACCGTCAGCGACGGCTCGCGGCAACAGCGGAAGTCCAATTCATTCTTTATCTTAATATCTTTATATTTGTTTGGGGTTGGTTTTCTTCCCTTTCATCTTTTTTATTGAACAGCAATCTTTCTCCTCAAACCTACCACCTCTCTCTTTTCTACTCAGAGGGCTGAAAAAGTTATTTTTGACTGGTCCTCACACTTTTGACCAGTCCTCGAACTTACGACTGTCCTCATATTTTACCATGGTGAAGAGAAGCAGTTATGAAATGAGTGACACTTTTGTTAAGAATGCTACAATGGGCATAAATGATGACCAGTCATAAGTGTGAAGACTGTCAAAAGTGCGAGGACCTGTCAGAAATCACTTTTTTCAGGCCTCTGGGTAGTCCTTTTATGCACATGGACTACTCAGAGGGCTGAAAAAGTTATTTTTGACTGGTACTCACACTTTTGAGCAGTCCTCGAACTTACGACTGTCCTCACATTTTATGTTTTTGCCCTATCTTATCACCATGGTGAAGAGAAGCAGCTGTGAAATGAGTGACATGGTTGTTAAGAATGCACAGGCATAAATATGAGGATGGTCATAAGTGTGAGGACCAGTCAAAAGTGCGAGGACCTATCAGAAATGACTTTTTTCAGCCCTCTGAGTAGTCCCTATAGAATAAAATAATACTATATATAATTTTTATTTATTTATTATATTTGTAAATTGTACTTATGTTGAAATTTAAAAAAATATATTACAGTACTATTTTTGCATTCTATAAAAATTTTTGTTGCTCCATATATACCAATTTTTTAATCAAGCCCCCCCCCCCCCCCCGGTCAATGGTGTCCCTCTTTACCAATGTTAAAATCTGGTCACCTTAGTGTACACACTTCATGGGAATAGATAACAAGATTCTCTCAGGATATTCAATAACATTGACTTTTCCTCACCTTATGACTAACTGACCACAATGGGTAATGGTAGGTAGAGATTTAAGGATTTACTCTCTGCTCTCTCTTTCTCTATCATTCGCCCCTGTTTTTGTCTAAGAAATTGCTAACTTCTACTCCCTTGCCTTTTTGCCTTTCTTCTCATGCATACATACATAAAGCATGGACTCTTTCATTCATCTCCTGGTAGAATATCATTAGCTAATTGCTAGACTTTGTCTATTTTTTCTTAAATAAATCTCTTTTCTGTTATAATTGTGAAACCTGTTTCACTAATCATTGCTCAATATCTGCTCTCAGGAATTCTTAAGTGTACACAGAGAACACTTCTACCTATAATAGTATTACTAACCCAGACTAAAATGAGCCTGCAAAAAGATTCCATCAAAGAGAGAGAAAGCAGTTAAAAAAAAGGGATTAGAAAATAAAAGTCATGACAAAATTGGAATGATTTATCTGGGGTGAACAAATTCATTGTCCTAACTAACCCTAACCCTAATAATCAATAGAGTTGTTCATTACTTTATAATCAATGGACTTTAATAGGACAAAAACCATTCTGAGTTAACTGTTAAATCATGTTAGCATTTAAATAATATTAAAATTTGAAGTTATTTGCTCAAAAACAATTACCCCCAAGTAAAATATCAGAATGGTATTTTCCTCTGTATTCTGTATTAAAGTTCCTCTGTATTTAATGTACTGCAAATACTCAATCAAGTTATCTGACTTTTCCATTGACAGAACTAAATTGGGGTCATGAAGAAGAGAAGGGGGTAGGCTCTGCAGCGCCTCTTCTCTGCTTTTCCTACCCCTGGCCAGAACTGGGTAGATCTGCCTGTGATGAAGAAGAACTGTGAAGAAATGGCACCCTCTCTGGCTGGAGTCAGAGACTAGGGCAGTGATGGCAAACCTTTTTGGCACTGGGTGCCCAAACCGGAACGCATGTACATGTGTGTGCATGTGCGCACCAGTAGTGGGTTTCAATTTCATTTGCTACTGGTTCGCTTGCGGGTGCATGCGCGCTCGCGCTTGTGATGCTTCTACACATGTGCAGAGATGTCCAGGCGGGTGGGCAGAGCCTCGCGCTGCCGCTGCTACCAGTCACCCGATCTGGGGCAAACCGGTAGCAACCCTCCACTGGTGTGCACACCAGAGCGCTGGAAACCCGAAGACCTGCTGGCTGGCGTGCACATGCCTGTTTTGGGGGCATTTTTGGACCGTTTTCAGGCCATTTTTGGCCCGAAAACAGCCCAAAAATGGCCTGAAAATGGCCCAAAAATGGCCCTGTTTTTTGGCTGGTTTTGACTGGTTTTCGGGCCATTTTCAGGCCATTTTCCAGCATTCCAGCACCACAAAGACCAGCTGGCCAGAAACTAGAAGAGCAGCTGGTGACGGTGTGCGTGCCCCCAGAGAGGGCTCGGTGTGCCACCTCTGGCACCCATGCCATAGGTTCGCCATCACAGGAGTAGGGTATATGGTATGATGATACCTTTACCTTTCAACTTGTAAGGTCTTTGGAGAGACAAAGTTTGCTGCAGCAACACCACTATTCATGCAAAGACAGTGGGACAAATGATAGACTGAAACGGAAAACTTTCAAAATATACCCTAGACCTGCCTGCAATGGGATGCTATATATTCCCTTCACTGGAATTATGCTTTCTTCCTGCCTTCTTCATATATATTTGTGAGTCAAAATATATTCAGAGCAATGATAAATGGAAAATTATCATTCTCCATTTATCATTGGAGATATCATTTAAGGCTATTGCTTAATGCTATTGCTTAATGATCAATTGGATATCATTTAAGGCTATTGCTTAACGCATTGTAAGCCGCCCTGAGTCTCCGGAGAAGAGCGGCATATAAATCAATTTTTTAAAAAAATTATATCCTGTCCCCACAGTTAGGATGACATGGCCTCCACACTTAGACACATCACCAGTTCAGCCATTTCAAACTATCACCAGATTTATTATTTGAAATTTGATTTACCGATTCCACAGCATAGCTGGGAGCAATCTTCTCATTAATTTCATTCAGTTTGTCTGAAAACATCTGCCTGTCCTCAGTAGCCATGATAGATTCAACTGATGTTCCAAGGACCTTCACTCCATATTCCTGCAAAATGCCACGTTTAAACAGCTCCACTCCTGTACACAGAATGAATTGGAACAATCAGCATTCACAAATGTTCAGAAATCTTTTCTCCTTAGCAACTGATTCCTTAGCTATGATGGGGAAGTGAAGGCAGGCCATCGTGTTACATATAGGGTCATATAGGGCCAGCTGGCATGAATGTGCATCAATTCAGTTCTGGTGTAAGAAAAGTGGGAGTTAGTTATTTCTACAATTTATGTGCCATTCCATTTCCAGAGACTCTGAGGAACATATAATATTGTTTGAAAATTAAAAACAAATATTGGTTAATGAAATAACTAATGCACCTTTCCAGTTACCATGATCTTACTCATCTCCAAATGCCTTTCTGAATAAGCACATTTTTAAATCACTCTAAAAATGTAGCATGGTGGTGGTGGGGTGGTGAGGGGTGGGGGTAATCAAGATATCTGAGAGTAAGCAGAATTGGGAGGGAGAGTCCCTGAGAAGGCTCAAGCCCGGAGTCCCTGAAGGAGGAATTCCTTTAATGGTGGAACCTGTCAAGCCCACACAATTGACAAACCAAAGAAACAGAACCACATAGATTCCAGAAAGAGTTGAATTCCCAGCCACTAAATTAAGACACAGTCTCTTTGAAATGCTTCCTTTCCCGTATTTTACATTTGGTCTGTGTTGCCTTTTCTCACAGATACAGGAAGTCCTCATCTTATGATCATAACCAAAATTTGTATTGTTAATGGTTGTTCAGCAAATCACTGCAGTCCTTAAGTGAATCTGCCCCCCCCCAATTGACTTTGCTTATCGGAAACTGGCTGGGAAGGTTGCAAATGGTGATCACATGACCCTGGTGATCCCTTGAGGCCTGAGCCTTCTCAGGGACTCTCCCTCCCAATTCTGCTTACTCTCAGATATCCTGACTACCCCCTCCTTGCTACATTTTTGGAATGATGTAAAAATGTGGTTGTTCAGAAAGGCATTTGGGGATGAGTAAGATCATGTTATCTTATTTTTTTTTCAAACAATATTATATGTTCCTCAGAGTCTCTGGAAATGGAATGGCACATAAATTGTAGAGATAACTAACTCCCACTTTTCTTACACCAGAATAGAACTGATGCACATTCATGCCAGCTGGCCCTATATGACCCTATACATAACAATTCTGCAAAAATTGTAAATACATGTCAATTCCCAACACCCAAATTCTGATCACGGTTCCATTTGTAATGATCTTAAGGGCAAAGGCTAGTTGTAAGTCAGTTTTTGACTTTTACCGTCAACGGTTGTAAATCAAGGATTACCTGCATAGGATTTTCTCTGCTGCATTAGAGAAATCCTATAACTTACCACAGTTCAGAGCCGTTTGTCCACCCATGCCAAGAATTAATCCATCTGGTCGTTCTGTTTTGATGACTTCTGTAACAAAATGTGGGGTGATTGGAAGGAAATAAACAGTGTCAGCCTGCTTTAAGCCAACTTCATTTGTCTGAACCGATGCAATGTTGGGGTTCATCAGAACAGTTTTCACATTTTCTTCCTGGAAAAACAAAACAAAATGAATTTACATAAGTAAATCTAAAGTTTTAAAGTAAGTTTAAATAATAAGCCAGTCAACACTTTAATTTTTTTTAAAGATAAAGATAATTTTTTTTGAGTACTTGGGAGTGCTCAACTAGCAGCTGGCTGCATCTCCTTAAAGCAGCTGCATCATTTCATAAGTTTGTGTAGCTGCCCTATTAAACATTTAAAATAATTCAGAAGAAGGTTTGCAATGGCAGTTGTACTTAGCCATTCTTATCATTGCTCTATCATGCATCACTTTAATCAGACATTGAAACTTTAGCCTAGAGAATTCAGGGCTTCCCCAGCCTTCATAATTATGAACATGTTTTCCTGAAATTGGGAAAAAATGTACCCCATGCAGACTATTAGTAGAAAGGATTTTTTGTGACTGAAATATTATAATCTAAGTTCCCTTGTCACACATCGCATAAAAAACACCTTTAACTCACTTGTTATATCACAAAAGGTAACAGAAAAATATCTAGACAATGTTAAGCTTCTTTAAATGGCATTGGATTCAATAGATTAAACACCCCAAAAGTCTTTAGCTTTCATATTAAAATCACTAGAAATGAAAAATATTTCACTTGGGTGCATAATGCACATTTTCTCAGAAGGGAGAATTGCTCTTAGCAACCAGAAATCCAATGGGCACTCTCTTTCACTCTCACTCTCTCTCTCAAAAACATAAAAATAAAAAATGAAATCACATTTTGTAATCCATACCTCATACTGTGCTATTATAATTTTAATCTCTTTATTAGAAAGATATTATGCAAAAATCCAAACATGAACACTGGTAAAAGATTCCTTTATCCCTAACTGCATGTACAGTGAGAAACCTAATTATTACCCCATTTATAAAGCTATTTCCTGTAAGATATCATATTTCATAAATAATTCAAGGATTTCAAAGTCTGTTACTTGCTTCTGCAAATATGGGTCTCATGCAAAGTTGCAGATAATACTGGTAATGCAGCAAAAATACTTTATTTTTACTGCATTACCAAAATTACTGGAAGTTTATTGTACAGTAATAACATACATAAACCCTGAACATCTCAGTAAACTTAGCCTACATGGTGATTTGTGCTCTGGTTAATCCAGAGATCTGTTACCTATCAGTTGCCACATCATTTAAAATATTATTTGCACTTCCATCCTCAGAACAGAGTAACAGATACGAAGCTGAATTTGGAAAATAATAAAATACATTTATTCACAATCAATCACTCTTTTTACCATTTATAGTAAATCACTTTAAATCATTTATGTGAATTATTTCATTGCATGCTTATTAATAATGGAGTCCACTTAGAAGTTCAGGGGAGGTACAGAGTTCATTCTCAATGAATAATAGAGGCAGTTAGTATGTCATGTTTCTATATTGTGTCAAAGATTTTATAAAAGCAGAACAAAATCTTCCTGTCTGAAAGAGCAGGAATGGCTATGGCACATGCCAGCATTTCAGTGTCCTTGTTCTTACCTTCATGGCTTTCACAGCCTGGGAGCCAGAATAATCAAATTCTCCTGCTTGACCAATAGACAAACCACCAGATCCTAGGATGAGGACTTTGGAAACCTTAAAATAATCAGAAAAGTCCGTTTTTCATTCATTCATTCAATCAATCAATTTCTATGGCAGTCCATCTCAGTCAACAATTTGGGGTTATATTAGCCATACATTCTCAGCCTTTTTAAATCAAGGAAGCTATGCCCTTACTTCTTTCTTTCTAACAGGAAAAATTGATGCTTCCCTTTTCACTCTGTTCCTTTGATTATATAATTGCAATGAGAAGGACATTAATTTTCAAGCATTTCAAATACAAGTAACCACTATGGGTAGCTAGACAGCTGGGAATTCTTGAAGCTCTAATCTCAAGTGCTCTAGAAAAGCTACACAGTCTACCTTTTGGATGGAAAGCACCAAGGACTTCGGAGTTCAACCCTAAGCTACAATAATACTGATGGACGCCAATCATGAATTTGAGCTTTGTTCAAAGGAACACGTTCTGTGTTAAGGGGCTGGAAAGTTAGACTTTATGATTCTCATGCCAGATTGCTAGGTTGCAGCATGACTAAGTCTGTGGTACAAATGGTTTAGGATTGGTGGGGGGGATAAAATGCAGTAACAAATATAATTTGTTACATCAGAATGTCTCCACAATGGTAGAAATGAAATGTTTAGTCAGGAAACTCTTCTTCCATGAACCCAGGTAAGAAGAGGCTGATTGCTGCATTCTGGAATATAAGCAAAAATCTTTCTTATGACTAGTAGACAATTCTTGCCATTCAAAGCAAGTTCTAAAACAGAACCATGATGAACAGTGGCTCAGATTACACCATGTCCTAAATCATGAAGATCTAATAGATTATAACTCTAAATAAACCAGTAAAAAAATATCCTTTATATACTAAAAGGATGCATTCCAAACTTCATCATATTAATAATCATTTGTAGCAAAACTAGTGATAATGTAAATTTCATGTGTAACAAAATCAAGACAATTTTAGCAAGGAATTTTGGTTATGCAGATTTCTAGTAATGTTTCTATCCAGTTCATATAACAGCAATAATCAATATGGCTAATATTTCAGATAAAGATAAAATAAAGCACAGTAATATACAGACCTCAACTCTTGAAGTTGCAGCTGTCGTTTTGGGCAGCACTGAAGGAATGCTTGTACCTTTTCCCTTCTTGATGAGCGAGATAAATGAATCAAATATGAACTAGAAAAATAAACAATAAAGTATAGGTAAAGGTAAAGGTTCCCCTTGCACATATGTGCTAGTCATTCCCGACTCTAGGGGGTAGTGCTCATCTCCATTTCAAAGCCAAAGAGCCAACGCTGTCCGAAGACGTCTCCATGGTCATGTGACCAGCATGACTAAATGCTGAAGGTGCACGGTCCCTATTTTTCTACTTGCATTTTTTGCGTGCTTTCGAAGTGCTAGGTTGGCAGATGCTGGGCAAGTAACGGGAGTCCGTTACACGGCACTAGGGATTTGAACTGCTGAACTGCCGACCTTTCGATCTACAAGTTCAGCGTCTTAGCCACTGAGCCACTGCATCCCTTATGTATAAAATATAGCAGTCTCAAAAAAGACTATATTCATTATTCATCCCATTTGAATAGAATTCTAGAATTATCATTGGTGCAATAGTTAATTCAAACTAGTGTGTATTTGTCATGTTGCATAAAGTGTGACCTTGTACACAAGGAGAAAACGAACAATTCAAATTGTGTGTTAAAGGAGGACAAATTATTATTGGCTATAATAATATAAGCCACTAATCTAAAACATTCCTAAACATAATCTCCTTTAAGGGTATTTCTGACTTTGTGATCAAACATGCTTAAATTATGCAAGTCTCCTAAATCTTATGAGTTTTTTTTTCACCCATTTCAATTTTTCTTCTCTCATTTCACCCTGTTCTTAAGGGATGATCTAGGTCCAGGGCTCATTTAAATTCCCAAAGAGTCAGGGAAGAGAATTAAAAAGCAAAAAACAAAAACATACCCACACAAGTCATTCAGGAGGCACAATTTCAGTGTATTACATTTAACCTCTATTATTTGTCAATCATCTTCTTCCACATACACAACCTTACTTCAGATTACTTATCCTAACCATTTTTTCCCCAAGTATTTTAACATAAAAGCAAGCAAATATCTATGGAGATTCTCAATTGTCCAGGATTGCCCCAAAGTTGCTTTTTCAAAAGGCAACTGGACTTCCTTTGTTTTTCCTTGAAGACATTTCTCTTCTTATCCAAGAAGCTTCCTGAGTCCCGAGTCAGTTTGGAACCAGTTTGGGACATCAAAGCAAGCAGTTAGACAAAAAGTTAGATGCTGTATTTCCCCCCCCCCAAATGAATATATATAAAGAAGCGCTTCACATAAATTCTGTTATTCCTCTCATAAGCAAAGGATTTGAATGTTTTTACTACAATAACCTAACAAGCCAGCAAAATTATCCCTCCAGAATTTGCTATTTAGTTTCATTAGCATTCTCTTGATAATTAGGTTATGAACTTAATTACTTTAATTAATAGTTAACTTAATTAATAGATAAATTCTTTGCATTGTATCCCAAGCAAACTAAACAACCAAGGGCCTAAGAAATTTAATGCACACTTCTCATATAATCTGTATGAAAATCTAAATGCCATCTAGGACCTTCGGCTGCTGATTTACAACAGAGTCTCATATAAATGTGGATTTCAATTGTGTGGGTTTTTATTGGCCAATAACTTCGGCTTGCTCATATCATGAACCAAATTTACCCATCTTTAATTTCTTTGTTTATTACAAAGATATAACAACAATCTCCCTCAGAAATTTAAACTGAATAAGAATGTGGTTGTCCATTACGAATCTTGTGAAATTTTCCCTAGCTGTATTTCCCAGGCTTGAATTTACTGCATTATTTATCACTTCATTCTTGCAGGTTAAAGTCCTCTGTGTAGTGAATTTCTTGAGGATGAAAATAGTATCTGACCAAGAATTAGTAAAGAATGTTTTATGATAGAAATAGTGTTATTTTTAAAAGAGACATATTACAGGGATAGATAAAGTGTGGAACCTAGCTACCGATGTCCTGCCTGTGGCCAGTAGATCATAAGGTGCACTGAAAATTTGGTATCCCTGGATTTGGGCCTCTAATATCCCTTCTCACTGACTCATACACCAATCACAATTCTCATAATTTATTGAGGGATGTCATACCAATCTTGGAGTAAAGGCTTAATGAATGCATCTGCCAGAATCTCATTTAGTGAACAGTATTTTAGTTCACTGAGTTCCTTTTCTTGAGCATCTTGCACAAAGTGGTGATTGAGTCTATATATTTTGTTTTGAAGGTAAGTTTTCTTCATTTGGGAGAATTGAATATATTCTGTATTTGTCATTCCTCCGTTTCCATTCCATTTTGTTTTAGGAAGTAATCTCCCATAGGTCTTCTGAGGTAGATGGCTTCAATTAGTCTTAAGAATTCAAGATCTTTTATCTTCTGTGTTTGTTTCAGGAGATAACTTTCTCACTTCTTTTCTTCTATCTAGATGTCAAGGTAGTCAGAGATGCTTCCAAAATTTTCCAGGTCTGCTTCCTTGTTAGGTTCTTTACTCTCTCTTGCCTGTTCCTCTTAGCTTGGCAACAATCACATAGATAAGAAAGTATGGCTATTTCTCATTTCTAAATCTGGAGGAAACATTTGAGCTTGAGGGTTGCAGAGAAGAATGGTGGATGAAGGGAAATATTATTTATGATATCTTAAACTCATTGCTCCTCCCGTGTAAGTTGGACATCTGCATCTACCTGCCCTCCTCACATATAAAGTTTCAATCTTACAGAGATTCCCAAATTCAGACTGGAGGATTAGCTCAACATTTATAAAGGTTTTTTTTCTGTTCCATTGAGCGCATTTATTACTTGTCTTTGATAAATTTCAATCTTTTTTCAGTAAAGCAAGAAAGTCAGTAAGCAATTAAAATGCATTTTTTTCTAAAATGTCTTTTGAATACAATAACTCCAATGAATACTATTAGGTCCCTTTTTTACCTTTCTTGTACATTCTGAAGCTGTTTTCTTATTACACTCACCAAATTACTCAACATATTGCTCATGGGATTACCAGGACAAATCACAGGCAGGGGATTAAGCTTCATTTTCAAATATGAGAACAAGAAAATGTGCATGTGAATTCATTTACATAATTCTACAACTTCAATAAGGAAAAGGTATTCAAAATGCATTTGAAAAGTAATAGGTCTTTTCAAGGGGAAAGAAATATAGTAAGAAATATACTGTGTTTCTTTCACAAAGATCAGTAATTGGGACCCCATTCTACCTATATAAATTGAACTGTAGAGTTTAATATAAAGTATTACATAGAACTAAAAACTTAGCAACAACTAAGCCTAAATTGGCATTTCCCACCTTAAGTCTCCCAAGTGATGTTTGACTACAACTCCTATAATCACATCAGCCTGATCAATGTTCAGAATTGGTAATAACTGGAGCCCAACATCTGGAAGTCAAGACCAGAAAAAACTGCCCTAAGTAATTAGACAAATCAAATAAATATGCTTGCCTGCCTGCCTGCCTTGCTTTCCTTCCTTCCTTCCTTCCTTCCTTCCTTCCTTCCTTCCTTGTGAGTTTCCCAGAAAAATACACCACTGTTGAAAATTAATTAGACCCAGTCATTGATTTTACTCTTGTAAACTGTAGGGTTGTGCACAATGGCAAATTTCACCTCTTTGCAAAGCTGTCTTGAGTCCAACTGCTGAAGTGATCTACTTTGAGGCAGGGCCTTGATGTAGAAAAGAAAAATGTCCCACCTCCAATCAGAAGAACAGAAGCAGGCCACACGTTTCACCCAATTCTTTGTTTTCTATCCAAGAGACTAGGAATGGTCAGAGCAGTGGTTAATATGATGCAATGTGATGGTCCACTACAGCATTTTGAAATAGAGTTAATTCATGGAACCACACCACACACAAAAAGAACTTTGACTAGCTGCCCACAATATACAGACAGATGAAAAAAGTATAAATAGAGAGTTAAAGATTTACTCTGTGTCTCTTTTTTCATTATGCCTGCTCTTTCTTTTATGAGATGACTACCATTTGCTTTCTTCCCAGATGGACAGAGTGCATGCTTCTTCACTTTTCTAGAACAATGTAGCCAGCTAAGTGTCAGGCTTTGCCTATCCCTATAAAATAATTTTTGTAAGTCTCCATTCTGCTCTGGATATAAAATCTGCATCACTAATCGTTGCTCAGGTCAGATTCTTGCTCTTGGGATTGTTTAGATGCACACACAGAATGCTTAAACCACCAACAGGGTTGTGCTCCAAAAACTTAAATAATTACACAAAGTTCTATAAAGAAAACTAAGGATTGGAATAAGAGAAGATTGGAAAATAAAGCTAATGAGTTTGAAAAATGGGAATCAGTAAAGTTTCCACTTGCATCTTGTCCCTAGCTTAAGATACTTCTTTAGATATAGCTGGGTATGAGGAGGAGGCAGGTTCCTCAAGAGGTATGAGCTCTAGTAGCCCTGACACTGTGAAACCAGTTCCTGCCTTGCCATGTCCCTTGGCAGACTCTGATCTGGATCCAAACCTTGGGAGAAATGTAGAATCAGATATGAAGTCAGAAGATAGCACTCAACAGAAAGATCAGGTTCTGGGAGAAGAACATATGAGCTACTGCTCATATCAGAATTGATGGTTCTCCATTGTGTGCTGGGAACAGGCTCAATATGGAATATTTACACCCTGTTTTACAGCTGCTGGTTGCTGTAAATAATTCTTCTGGTCCAGCTACTGGTTGCTTCACAGTTGTTGCCATGTTCCTATTGGTCCCTTGGCCTGTCCTTTGATCAAACCTTTGCAATTCCTCTTCATTTTGGCATTTGTGCTATGTTTCTGAAATTCTCTTGTCTCTTGCTGCTGTGTATGTTTGCCTGAGGCTGTAAAAACAAACCTAATTCTTTCTATTCTTCCTGATGCTGGTTTTTCTCCAATGTCTACTGCTCTACTTCCTATTATAGGCCTGTCTTAGCTGGTCATTTACAATCATGTCATTAGCTTGTTAACAACCAAACTATTGCATTGGGTAGTTAGGAAAGTTAAGGCCAGAATTCTCCTTCAATCTCTTGGATTGAATCTCTTGGAGCTTGGAGATCTTCAAGCCCAACGCCCTGCTCAAGCAGGAGATCCTATATAATTTGAGACCAGCGGCTGCCAGTCTCGTCTTAAAAATCTCCAGTGATAAAGCTCCCACAACTTCTGAAGGCAAGCTGTTCCACTGGTTAATTGTGCTCACTGTTAAAAAGTTTCTCCTTAATTCCAGGTTGCTTCTCTTCTTGATTAGTTTCCATCCATTGTTTTTTGTCTTGCCTTTTGGTGCTTTGGAAAATAAGTTGACCCCCTCTTCTTTGTGGCAGCCCCTCAAACACTGGAATACTACTATCATGTCCCCCTTAGTCCTTCTTTTCTCTACTCTAGCCAAACCCAGTTCCTGCAACTGTTCTTCATATGTGTTAGTCTCCAGGTCTTTAATAATCCTAGTTGTTCTTCTCTGCACTTTTTCCAAAGTCTCAACATCTTTTTGGTAATGTGATGACCAAAACTTGATGTAGTATTCCAGATGTGGTTTTATAGAGCAGTACTAATACTTCACGGTCATCCTTCTTGTCATCCAAGTAAAAAATTTTCCTGAAGTCTCAAGAAATTGCCTTAGACACACCCCCCCCAAAAAAGAGACATTCTGTGTCAATTTACATGTAGCTGGCAAGTCCAATGAAGCAAGAATGACCAGATTTCAGGACAATATCTTTACTGCTAGGCTGGGATGAAAACAGAAACTTGGGGAAAAAATGTCAGAGTACATTTCCAGTATTAGTTAAAGTGAGTTAATTAAGATGGAGACCTTTTGGAACACTTTTTCTCCACATTTCTTACATCCGGACTTGGCTGCCTCTTCTAAGATAAACTTTCAAATGCCTCATTCCTCATTTTGTCATAATCTATCACACAAAGAGACAGAACAAGAACAAAGAGCTTGGAAGGGGGGGAGGGAAAGAAATGAGGATGATCTACCTGGCAGTGAGTAACTCCATTTTTGTGAATTGAAGGTATTTAGATAAAGTCAAGGGAATTTGGAAAAGCCACTCAGATTATATAAACAAGATTGCTAGTCTTAAAATTCTCTGATTTCAGAAAAGTATGTCTCAAGTATCTGGAAGAATATAAATCTGCATACACTTTTTAATGATGACCATGATCATGTGACTGGTAATGAAGAATTGCCTATGAAATGCACGCTCCAGAAAAAATGGACTTTTTTAATTAGACTGCGCATATGATAAGCCAACAGCAGCAAAATATTGCAACCATAAAATTGATTGAATGTGTGGCACAGAAAAACGGGACATAGAGATCCGGATGCTATTGTTAATTGGACAGAGAAGGCATGATTCCGGGGCCTGAGAGATGACATTGTTTAATCGAAGGAACCCATAGTGTGCCAACCCTGCCAGATCAATTCAACTAGGCAGATACTATAGGAGACAGGTGGTCCCTTAAGCAACCAAACCATATGCCATGTAGAGTTTCATAGGTAATAGCCAGCAGCTTGAATCACACCAAGAAACAAAATAGCAACCTGTGTAATTCACAAAATATCAAGGTATGCCCATCACTGCTTACACTGCTGTACTTTGGAAAAGTTGGATTGTCAAAGTGGTCTTCAAGGGCAGCCCCAAGCAGAACACATTGCAGTAGTACATGCAGCAGAAATGTTTCCATGCCAGTATTCTGAAGTAATAGAATGGTGCTACCTGATTTTTTAATATGCATAGATCTACATCCTGATGTTAGAGAAGGATGTTATGCAAAATGTTTTGAACCAGCTTTGTTCAGGCACCAAGCATGACCTTGCCCTCCACACTGCCACAGCACTGGGCTCAGCAGTCTAAATTCTGAACAAAGCTGAATGCGTACAGTATGCAACATCTGGTTTCAGTTGGGAGGCATTGTTGTGGAATAAGGTTCTGATGTTTGACCATTTTATTAATATTTTCTCCTAATCACCCCATCAAATACCTCAGTGTCAGTTGGCCCTGGATTGCCTTCTGGATAGAACTGCACTGTGAAAATTGGCTTGTTTTCATGCATAATTCCCTGCAGGATTAAAAATAAGTAATAATGTTAGTCTTCTTCCTGACAACAAAAATAATTTTAAAATGCTCTTCTTAGCAAACCCCACATACAGTCAAGGCTAAGTGTTTGGTACAATTTAGAGGGAGAATTGAAATTTATTACATCTTCAAACTGGTCCAGGAAACAGATGAGCAACTCTAGTGAACATTTACAGTAGATTCATCCCTGAAATAAACATCACAGCATCTGTAAGATTAATTGAGTTTTGCATAAGTTCTGAATCTGTCATTCATACAAACCTAACAGAAATATTACCCAATCTATTTCTATTATAGGAGAATCACCTATGTATATTGAGTCCAGAATCTAAAAATAAACCCCTGGTTTACTAAGAGAAATACTACCAGTTGTTTTTCAGAAAACGTCTCTGAGTTCCAATTATTGCAGGTTGCACTTCTGAATAACTTTCAAAGAAACAGAAATAACTTCATCTTTCTTTTCCCATGCCTTGCCGCAACTTCAGTTTCCATCAAGCATGTTCTATAAAATGCCGCTATTTCAACTGAAGGGTTTTTACTAACTACAGAAGGATTGCCACCTTGCCCAGAAGCATTTCTCCTCTCTCCCTTTCCCTTTCCAACATACATGCAGATGAATAGGAAATCATATGGCTAGATACCATTTTAGATTTTTAACTGGTCCCTATAAAATATTGCCTTGTATTCTCTATATAATTCCAGTATAATTTTCCAGTAATTCACCAAAGATAAATATTTCAGTGAGAAGTGGGCAAAGTATCTTTTTTTTAAAATTTATATACCACCCTTCTCCCTGAGGACTCAGGGCGGTGAACAGCCAGAATTAAAAACATACAATACAAATATTAAGAATTAAAATACATATAAATTTGGCTCCAATTTTAAAACTAACAAACCAATTTAAAAAACGTCTAAAATTTCTTCCTAAGCCAACCCGGCTTGTTGAAAAAAGTAGGTTTTAAGGGCACGGCGGAAGGCACTGAGGTCTTGAGATCTCCTTATCTCAGAGGGCAGCTGGTTCCAGAGGGTAGGTGCCCCCACAGAGAAGGCTCTCCCCCTGGGGGTCACCAGCCTACATTGTTTGGCTGATGGCACCCTGAGGAGGCCCTCTCTGTGGGAGAGCACGGGTCGGTGGGAGATCATTTGTGGCAGTAGGCGGTCTCGCAGATAACTAGGCCCTATGCCATGGAGCGCTTTAAAGGTGATAACCAACACCTTGAAGCGCACCCGGAAGACCACCGGGAGCCAGTGCAGCTCGCGCAGGAGCGGTGTTACATGGGAGCGCCATGTTGCTCCCGTCACTACCCGCGCAGCCACATTCTGGACCAGTTGAAGCCTCCGGGTGCTCCTCAAGAGGAGCCCCATGTAGAGAGTGTTACAGTAGTCAAGGCGAGAGGTGACAAGGGCGTGAGTGACTGCACAGGGAATCCCAATCAAGAAAGGGCCGCAACTGGCGAATCAGGCTAACCTGACAAAAGGTCCCCCTGGTCACAGCCGTCAGATGATCCTCCAAGGACAGCTGCCTATCCAGGAGGACTCCCAGATTGCGAGCCCTTTCCATGGGGGCCAGAGACTCGCCCCCAATAGTCAGTGATGGAGTCAACTGACTATATTGGGATGCCGGGAGCCACAGCCACTCAGTCTTGGAGGGGTTGAGCTTGAGCCTGTTCTTCCCCATCCAGATCCGCATAGCCTCCAGGCACTGGGACATCACTTCAAGGGCATCGTTGGGGTGGTCTGGGGTGGAGATGTACAGCTGGGTGTCGTCAGCGTACTGATGGTATCTCACCCCAAAACCACGGATGATCTCACCCAGCGGCTTCACATAAATGTTGAACAAAAGGGGCGAGAGGACCGATCCCTGTGGCACTCCACATATAAGAGGCCTCGAGGTCGACCTCTGCCCCCCTGCCAACACAAACTGCGACCGGTTAGAGAGGAAGGAGGAGAACCACCATAACACGGTGCCTCCCACCCCCAGCTCTTCCAACCGATGCAGCATGATACCATGGTCGATGGTATCAAAAGCCACTGAGAGATCTAACAGGACCAGAACAGAGGAGCACCCCCTGTCCCGAGCCCTCCAGAGATCATCAACCAACACGACCAATGCCGTTTCCGTGCTGTGCCCAGACCTGAAACCTGACTGGAACGGATCTAGATAAGATGTTTCCTCCAGGAATTGTGGAAACTGTTGCACGACCACACTCTCAACAACCTTCGCCATAAAGCGAAGGTTGGAGACAGGACGATAGTTAGCCAATATTGCCGGATCCAGGGACGGCTTCTTGAGGAGGGGCCTCACCACCGCCTCTTTCAAGGCAGTGGGGAAGTGACCCTCACTCAATGAAGCGTTGATAACGCCCTGGAGCCAGCCTCGTGTAACCTCCCGGGAAGCCAGTACCAACCAGGAGGGACACGGGTCCAGTAAACATGTGGCCGCACTCAGTCTCCCCAGAATCCTGTCCACATCCTCAGGGGTCACAGAGTCAAACTCTCCCCAGATAATATTCTCAAGACTATTACTTGTCACCCTGCCTTGATCTACCCAGTCGGAGTCCAAATCCCCCCTGATCTGAGCGATTTTGTCATACAGGTATTGTCCAAAGTCCTCCGCCCTGCCTTCCAAGGGATCCTCCCGCACTCCCGGATGGAGCAGGGAGCGGGTCACCCTAAACAGGGCAGCTGGACGATTCCCTGATGACGCAATAGAGGTGGAAAAGTAATTAAACTTTGCCACCTTTATCGCCACTAGGTAGGTCTTAATATGCGACCTTACCAGTGTTCGATCAGATTCAGTGAGACTGGCCCTCCAACCGCTCTCCAGGTGTCTTTTCCGGCGCTTCATTTCCCTCAGCTCCTCGGTAAACCAAGGGGCTGCGCGGGATTGGAACTGGGTCAGAGGCCGCAGAGGCATGACTCGATCCAAGGCTCCACCAGCCGCCCGATCCCAGGCGGCTGCCAGGTCCTCAGCCGAGCCGTGTGTCAGATCCTCAGGAAATGGCCCAAGCTCCATCTGGAACCTATCAGGATCCATCAGGCGCCTGGGGCGGATCCATCTAATTGGGTCCGCCTCCCTGCGGCGGGGTGTAGCGGTTCGAAGATCTAGGCGAAGGAGTACGTGGTCAGACCATGACAAGGGTTTCTTGTCTATATCCCCTATAACCAGACCACTCAACCACTGGCCAGAGACAAAAATCAAGTCCAGAGTGTGCCCCCCCCCTGTGAGTAGGGCCATGAACTAACTGGGTCAGGTCCATGGCCGTCATGGAAGCCATGAAATTCCGAGCCATCTCAGACGTCTCGCCAACGGACGGCAAGTTGAAATCACCCATGACTAAAAGCCTGGATGTCTCAACTGCCACCGCGGCTATCATGTCGAGTAGCTCAGGCAGGGCTGCTGCTATGCGGTAGGGAGCCAGGTACATAAGCAGCAAGCCCATCTGAACCCCATGGCCCCATTTCACAAAGAGGGACTCACATCCAGCAGTCTGTGGCACAGTGGTCTCCCTCGGACCCAGATCCTCGCTAATAATAACCGCCACCCCCCCCACCCCTCCCCTGGGCCCTCGGCTGATGGAATGCTCTGAAGCCTGGTGGGCAGATTTCAACCAGAGGGACACCTCCCTCCGGGCCCAGCCAAGTCTCAGTAATACCCGCCAGGTCCGCTCCCTCCTCCTGTATAAGGTTGTGAATGAGGGGGGCCTTATTTACTATGGACCTGGTGTTGCACAACAATCTTTAAGAATTCATGGGATTGATAATCCAAGCAATACTGATGTCAGCCTGTTCTTTGATGAGCAGACATCAGATACCCAGAGAAAGAAATCTTACCTCGTTGGTTTGATCGTTTGCATTCACAAACAGAGGCTTCCAGCCTGAAGGGAGAGAGTTGCCATCAATTGCATATCCATGATTCTGAGCAGTAATGAAAGCTTGTCCATTTAACAGATTCACAACTGGCTGATTTTGTCCTCTGAAGAATCAGGGAGAGAAGGAATGGTTTGTTAAGGAAATCACATGTGTGGAGTGGAAGGCAAAGGAAGATTACCACAGTTAATTGATATTCTGCCAAACTTTGCTTTGCAATTTCCCTTTGTGAAAGGGCCTGTTTTATTACCTTATTCTCAGATTGCTTGAGAATTTCTTTCAAATTTCTTTTGAGTGCTGTTTTTGAGATTATTTCATTGGAGGAAGTGAAGGAAAATTAGATTACATAAATCACACTATTTACCATTATTTTGAAGCATTCCTGTTTCTCACACTTTGGGGAGGGGGTGTTCTTTTGAATCATTGTTGACTCCTGATGACTGCTAACTACCTAGATTGCCCCTGAAGTTTTCTTGGTAAGATTTTCAAAAGAGGATTGCCCTTGCACGCTTCCTAGGGCTGAGAGAGGGTGACTGCCCAAAGTCGCCCCCTGGCTTTGGGCCTAACGTGAGTAGAACTAACAACTGCCTAGCCTCTAACCTGATGCCTTAACCACTAGGCCAAACTGGCTCTCCTATTCAGCAGCCTGTTAAAAAGCTCCTTGGTGACATTTTCCCTTCCAAGAGTGGGAAGCCAGGAAAGCTGCATAATCCTACAGAAATGGCTGCTCACTGAGAAACAGGAGAGCACATGATTCTTGTGTAAGGTGACCAGACGTCCCGCTTTTGGCGGGACAGTCCCGATTTTCAATAATTTGTCCCGCGTCCCGTGGCGTTTTTAAAAAGTCCCGATTTTTGGAAAGAATGCACGGTTTGCTTACCCGCCCACTCCCAATCTATTGCTGCCTCCTGAGTCCCAGCTGATGGCTAGAGGGAAAAAAAACTGTTTAAATTCTTGCCGCGGGGCTTCAAAGAGCCGCCCTACAGCTGATCAGTGTTAAAAGAAAACAAATGAATAGACTGGTGCCTGCAAAAATAGAAAAAACAGCCCCTTTCAGCTTCAGCATAGGTTAATTACCATAAGTTGATTAGATCGGCCTCCTGACTCTCAGCTGATTTGCTCTCAGCTGTTTTGCGGAGGGCTCTGTTGCCAGCTGCAAAGAGATGCAGATTTTTTTCCTCTAGCAATGCTGAAAAGCGAAACTGAAAGTAAAGCAGGGTCTTTGCTGCAACGTGACAAAATGAGACAGAGAGAGATTTCTTTTTCTTTTTCCTCACCAAAAAAGATAGGTGCAAAAATGGGAAATTTAGACCAAAAGAGGAGAGTTCAAGATTTTAAAACACAAAAGAAAAAAAGCTCTATTTAACTAGGGAATTGTAATAATTGAGATACTATTAATTGTATATTGTGTTGAAAGCAGAAATGGTTAAGTTGTGGTTTGGAAGAATATATGGGGGAAATTATTTGGTTTATTATTATTGGTAAATATAATTAATTGATTTGTAAGAAATTGGATTGCATGGAAATAATTGGAATATTCATGTTCATATTGATTAATATACAAAAAAGATAGTTATATAGCTAATTGATTTATATTAAAATGTTGAATTTATATTAAACAACTGCAATATTACATAATTAACCAATGTGAGGATGGATATAAAAATAGATGACAATGGGAAGGGGTATAACGTAGAAGTGAAAAATTGAATTTAATTAAGATTAGAGATGAGGATGAAGGGTAATATTGGTTTTTTAAAAAAATAGATGAGGAATAAATATGGCAAAAAGGAAATATAGAAATTGTAAATTTAATTGAAATGACTAAACACTGTTTAAATTTGTGAACCGGCCAAATACTCTATTCAAAGAAAATACATTGTATGTTTGTATGTGTGTTTCTAATTATTGCTATTTATTCATATTTGTTCTCTTTTATTCTTTAAAGTTTAATAATTTATTCTTTATCTTAATATCTTTATATTTGTTTGGGGCTGGTTTTCTTCCCTTTCATCTTTTTTATTGTACAGCAATCTTTCTCCTCAAACCTACCATCTCCCTCTTTTCTTTCCTTCTTACTTTCTCTTCCCCCCCTTCTTCTCCTCCCTACTTCCTCTTCCTTTCTTCTCCTCCTCCTCTCTTTCTCCCTCTCTTACCCTCACTCCTATTCTAATTTCCCTTCCCTTCCTTCATCCCTCTCTATTGCTGTATCCTTTTATGCACATGGACTACTCAGAGGGCTGAAAAAGTTATTTTTGACTGGTCCTCGCACTTTTGACCAGTCCTCGAACTTCCGACTGTCCTCACATTTTACATTTTTGCCCTATCTTGTCACCATGGTGAAGAGAAGCAGTTGTGAAATGAGTGACACGTTTGTTAAGAATGCTACAATGGGCATAAATGATGACCAGTCATAAGTGTGAAGACCGGTCAAAAGTGCGAGGACCTGTCAGAAATGACCTTTTTCAGCCGTCTGAGTAGTCCCTATAGAATAAAATAATACTATACATATTTTTTTTATTTATTATATTTGTAAATTGTATTTATGTTGAAATTTTAAAAAATATATTACAATACTATTTTTGCATTCTATGAAAATTTTTGTTGCTCCATATAGACCAAATTTTTAATCAAGAACCCCCAATCCCCCCCCCCCCGGTCAATGGTGTCCCTCTTTAACAATGTTAAAATCTGGTCATCTTATTCTTGTGGTGACTTTGTTAACCAAAGGGCAAAACACCACACTTCACATCTGAGAACTTTTCCATGTTTTGTTTTGAAATAAATTGTTGAAAGGGATTTTTATTTCAATAAGTTGAATGAGAAATAGTACTATAGAATAAATATGTGAGAACATTTTTCTGCAGCAGAGTACTATATTTAATCATATTTAAAGGCCAGAAATTCTACTGTTTGCTACTGCTACTGCTCTGCAGGAAAAATATTAAACCTAACTAAAATTATTTCTCCAAATTATACTCTGGTCATTCAGTATCTTTGTAATCTTTGTTACTTTTCCCCCCAAGGCCAACACAATTAACCATGATAACTTTCAAATAACCCAGATTTCAGTGATATAACAGAAGGAAACTACACAAAATCCATGAAATGAGCTTCTGAAATCATAGCAACTTCTTCACTAGATGTCTATTACATGATTATTTGCTTTTTGGCAGTGAAGGGTCAAATTGTTGCTATGGCTACTGCACTAATGGAAAGGGTAACTGCAAATGCTACAGGGTAGAAGTTACTGACTGAAATGAGTGGAGAGTTTCGGCAAATGGGACTTGTCACTAAGTAAAACCTATATTATAAAAGAAAAAGTGTTGTTCAAATTCTGCATTTTTTAAATGCTCTTGGAACCCTTGTTCTGCCTCTGTAGAGCTATCATATGCTACTAGTTCTGTCCTCCAGCAGGTCTGTCCACTCTATTCTTACTACAGGGGGAGAGTTTTGACAGAGAGTTTCAGGAGTTTCTGTCTGGCCAGTAACAGATTGTCCTTATTTAACGACCTCTTACTCAGCAACTATCTGAAGTTACAATGTGTTGAATGAGGAGGCTTAGGTTGCAGTCATTGCATGATTGCATTTCAGGCACTTGGCAACTGGCTCGCAATTATGATAGTTACAACATTCCACAGTCCAATGATCAATGTTTATAACTTTACGCAGGATCCCCACAAGTCAAGGGAGAAGTCACAAAAGGCAACTTTACTTAACACCACCTGGGTTTCACCTAACAATTGCAACTGAAACACAATCATGGGACATCAATTGCCTCACTTAGTAATAGAATTCATATTCCCAATTACAATTGTTAATTGAGGACTACCTGTAACATAAAAGAATAGCAAGTGTAGACCAGACACCAACTTTGGAGGAAACAGAATGTACAGTAAGTAGCAAAAAACATGATTCTCATAAGGTATATAAATTGCTTTTTAGTAAATATGGAATACTTTGGCTGAGTTTCTCTTGAAAAGATTGGTGCTGGATGATCATTAAAAACACTCCTGCCTCGGAAAGGTTTCGGTGGCTCCGCGCACGCCAAACGGACATCCCAGGATTCTGTTTAGTCGCTAGAACAGTGAAAACCAGCTGTCTAGCGACTTGAAACTCTCCCCCTGGGGAAAAGGAGGAAGGAAGAGTAGAAGGGTCTGGGTAGAGCTCCCCTAGATCCCCAGGTTTTTCTTTTTAAGCCTGGGGGTTGCAGGATGAGAGCTCCCTGAAAGCCTTTCATTCTCCGGACCCGGGATGATTCTGCTCTATGCAGAATGAGGCATCGCATCCACACCAGCAAGCAATTTTAAGGATTATAAGAACTTTGACTTTGGATGCTGGCAGAGCAATTCAGGAGAACAAAGAAATTGTATATACTGATCTTTAACTCCGTTTTAAACAACAAAGGGGGAATGGCGCTTAAGGCGCTTAAATTTACTATTGAAAGTGCTTGTTAACGCTGGTAACATTGTTAAAGCTACTGGATTACACATAAAGAAAAAGATTGCAAGTGGAAGCTGAATGGAAAAGACTAAGGTATCAATTTTAATCAAATTTTAATTTTTTAAACTTGGTGGAAAATAACTGGATTTACTGGCCTGACAGCGGAATTAATATAAAGTGAAGATTGAAATATGGCTGACAATAGAGCTGGAGGATTCTCATCATATGAGTCAGCAAATTCACAAGCTGTGACTGTAAGGGTTCTTCAAGAACCTTTAAACTTTTTTACTTCTGTCATAATAGAATCAATTGAAAGAACCTTTCAAAAATATAATTTGAATAATAACAAAGATTTGCTGGCTGGAAAAGATGAAGAAATCAATCTGACTAATGTGACTCTGGAGGACAAAAAAGAGGTTGTCAGGATTAAAATGGAGGTTATTACACAGGATATAGAGGTACCGTATATACTCGAGTATAAGCCGACCCGAATATAAGCCGACCCCCCCCAATTTTACCCCCTCCCCAAAACTGGGAAAACTCATTGACTCGAGTATAAGCCGGGGGTGGGAAATGCAGCGGCCACTGGTAAATTTCAAAATAAAAAAAGTCTGGTCAAAAGTGCGAGGACCTGTCAGAAATCACTTTTTTCAGCCCTCTGGGTAGTCCTTTTGTGCATATGGACTACTCAGAGGGCTGAAAAAGTTATTTTTGACTGGTCCTCGCACTTGTGACCAGTCCTCGAACTTCCAACTGTCCTCACATTTTACGTTTTTGCCCTATCTTGTCACCATGGTAAAGAGAAGCAGTTGTGAAATGAGTGACATGGTTTTAAGAATGCTGCACGGGCATAAATGTGAGGATGGTCATAAGTGTGAGGACCAGTCAGAATTGTGAGGACCTGTCAGAAATGACTTTTTTCAGCCCTCTGAGTAGTCCCTATACACATATATCACATGACCAGCTAGCCACGCCCACCCAGTCACTGGCTTGATCTAATTTCAGGCAAGTTGAAGCCTCTGTTAAGAGATACCAGGGCTGGGCAAATGTGGCCCTTTTACAACCTGTGGACTTCAACTCCCAGAATTCCTGAAACAGCCAAGCTGGGAGAACCCACTAGCTAGCAGCCAATTAGAAGAAGGCTAGCTAGCAGCTAATTACAATCAGCTCTCAACTCAATGTCAGTGCATATGGGATCTCCCTAAACGTGAGGATTTCTTTGTTTCTTTCTCCCTTTAAGTCCCCCCCCAGCCCGTTTTTGCTTCCAGGGGGCTGCAGAGAGTCTTGCTAGGCACCCCCCTCATGCCCCTAGCAAGCCTTGGGAGCCAGTTGCAGGGAAAAAGCCATTTTTTGTGACCCGAATATAAGCCGAGGGGGCATTTTTCAGCCTGAAAAGCGGGCTGAAAAACTCGGCTTATATTTGAGTATATACGGTATTGCCAGAGGCTACCATGCAATTAACAGGAAAACAGCAATCAGACTCTTCACTGCAAAATGGCAAATATTGTGACAATCTTTGGTTTTATAGACAGAATCAACATTTAAGGGATGAAATGATTGATTATAAGAGCAGGAAGAGTCGGGACTGCAGTTTCAAATTAGAGGATACAACTGTAAGAGGAGAAAGAGTCTTAAAGATACATCAACCTCAACTTAAAACTCAAAAAATTTTCGAAAATAAAAGCAAGGGGAAGAGCAACGCTGAAAAAGGAAAAAAAAATACTGAAGAGAAAGGATTGGAAAAAATATAGAAACAAAAGAAGAACAGGAGATTATTATTTTTTTGGAGGAGGATTTTAGTAATAAATTTGAAACGTTTATTGTTTAATTGAAGTTAAAAGGTTTAATTAATGCTTAATTTAAACTTTAATGGATAGTTTTGTAAAAGTTTTGAAATTTTTAAAATGTTCAATTTAAGATTATGGAATTTTTATAAATTATATGTGATAAAAGGCTTAAATCAGACATGATTTAAGAGTAATGCTGAAGAAGTACTATTGAAGAGGAAGGATTGGGGGAAAATATAGACTTTTGAGGAGGATCTCAGTGATAAATTTGATAAGTTTATTGTTTTATTGAAGTAAAAAGGTTTAATTAAAATTGGATAGCTTTTTCTAATTTATTGAAGTGTTAATATTAAACTTTAATGGATAGTTTTGTAAAAGTTTTGAAATTTATATTTTGAAGAATGTCTTATTGATGCATTAAGAGATTTTAAAATGTCCAATTTAAGATTATGGGATTTTTAAAAGTTATATGAGATGAAATGTTTAAATTAGATATGATTTAACAAATGGAATCTATAAAAGGTAGGTTGATGGATAATTGTTAAAAGAGGAGTTAAAGAGTGAGAGGGAGTTTTGAATTCTGTAGTAAGTTAGCTTATTTTAGTTTATGTTTGTTAAATGTTTTACCCTGTTTTTGCTCTGGGAATCGGGGTGGGGGTGGGCGAGGAGGGTTGAAGGATGGGAGGGAATAAAATTGAAGTACAGATAAATGTATTAATAGTAAAGTAAGAAATTGGGGGAAATGTCACAATAAATGAGATGATAAAATTAAGATATGACAAATATTGTTAGAACAAGAAGAAGATATAAAAATATATTTAGATGATACATTGTATGATTGACTATGAATTATATGTTTGTTTGATTATAAAATAAAAACTTTTTCAAAATAAAAAAAACCCCACTCCTGCCTCTTGGTTCCTGAACTTGTGCACATATATGTCTCATACCTGTTTGCCATGGTCATTTTGTAGGATATTGCCCCAGCTGCCAATCCAGTAATGAGATTCCCCATACTGGTTCCAAGCAAAGGTTCCTGGCGATCATTTTTAAGAACCTAGACAAAAAAGACTGCTATCAAAAATGACTAAAAATGAGCTTTTACCTGCAGAGATAACAAAAAAAAAAATTCTTTCTTGTTATAGACAGTATTTTAAATTGATTTCTAAACAATCCCCTTTTTTAAATGATATTGCCAGCTTTTATCTGACAGTAATTTGCACATATTTAATAACTATGGAAAGAGAAATTGCATCAGCACCTTTTTTTAGTTCAAAGAGATGCAGAAAATCTGCCTTAAAGAAGACCCGTTTCATGCATTTTCATGCAGAGGTCTGTAGAAGCAGCAGAGCAAGCAATCCTAATTTGAAGTGGGCTAGTTCTTATGCTCCCCATCACTATTGAAGTAGGATGTGAGAACTTGACTTTTTAAAAAATGCATATATTGTTAGATTATAAGCAATTGCAGTGCAGTATCAATTAATATGCTATTTAGCAACCATTCAAATTAGAGCTTATACACACACGTTTGTGTGTGTGTATATAACATATACATATATGTATATAACATACATATATGTATATATACACCTTAAACAATAAGTTATTTTCACGTTCCTTTCCTTTTTTTAACACAATAATATTTTTTCTCTAAAAATAAAACAATAAAACAAAAAAATATTCTTCCTTTATCTCATCTCATATATATAAACAATTTTTAAACCTCATCATTCAAACTTAATCAAGAAAAATTCCATTAAGACATACTAGAAACAACATATTGAAAATCTTGATCTTTAATCCCTTTAAATACTGTCCCACAAGTTAATTTCTTATCATTTTTTTTCCATCTCTTTTCAGAAACTCCTTCACAAGTTTAACAGCTCCGGTTCAGGCGAATTGATAGTGATAAAAACTACCAGTTCGGGTGAACCAGTAGTAAAAAAAGCTACTGGTTCCTCCGAACCGGTATTTCCGATGATCAGCTGTGCTGTGTGATTTAGCTTTGCTAGAAAGCAGGAAATCCTGATCCCCCCCTCGCTGTTCTACTTACCTTCCCAAGTGTCCTTTTGGCATGTACTGTGCACGTGTGTGCACGCGGCACACGTTTGGTGCACACTGCACATGTGCATGCAGTGCATGTTTGGTGCGCACTGCACAGGCGCACACATGCAGTGCGCATTTGGTGTGCACTGCACAGGCATGCGCATGCAGCACGTGTTTGATGTGCCCTGCAGGGGCATGTGCATGCAGCACACGTTTGGCACACACTGAGCAGGCGTGCATGCAGTGCGCGCTTGGCGCACAGCGCGCATGCACAGCCAGCCAACCGGTAGCAAATTGGTTCAGATTTCACCACTGAGGAAAGGGCATACTACTTTCCCTAAGAAACAAAAAATATCTTTTTTTATATCTTATCTATAGCCAAATCTTTAAATCCTAAATCCCAGTCAAGAAAAACACTGTTTTCTAACAGTTCTCTAACACTGCTAGAGAAAACATATTTTAACGTTTATCTATTAAGCCAATTTTATACTCCTTATTTCTGCTTTAAAAGTCTTTTTAAAATGTTTATTCCTTTTAAGTAGTGTCTCAAAAGCTTATTTCTTTTCATTTTCTTTTGATCTTTTCTCAGGAATTTTTTCATTACACATCTCCTTTGTAAGTCCAAGGTAAGTTGTCTAAGTCATTCTTCTGAGTTTAACTCTAAATGCATCCAAGTCACTCTTGTAATTTATTTGTGTGTCCCCTTTAGCTATTAAAACATCAGCTGGTTTCATTTGTAAATCCTGTGTAACATCTTTGTCCATATCATTACTGTAGGCTGCCATTTTAAAATCATATCCAAAACAGACTGATTCTCAGTTGTATTCTCTTCTATCTCCTTTTTAAAACCCTTTTTTATAGTAGCTCACAATCTTGAGAGAAAGTTTTGAGTATATTATTGTCAGATATTCTTGAATTCTTTCAGAGTTAAATTATTCTCCATTTTGTATAAGTGGATTTATTCTCCTTTAATTGAAATCTTTATTTTTTCTGGGTGCCTCTAATGACTTGCCTTCATGCCTCCTTTTACAGTGTTTTGCTCTAATCCATCACTTTCTTCATCTTTATTTCAAGGGTAGTATTTTAATGAAATGCAAATAAAGAAACAAACCATGGGTAATGTAAGCCAACAGCATCGTAACAAAAACATTTATTCCAGTATATACACTTTACCTTCCTGACATTTTCAATTAATTCTGGTACTTGGGTTGGATCACCAGGGCCTCCAGAAATGAAAAGTCCATCATACTCCATTGAGGTAAAATCATGATTCCAAGGCACTAAATGAACTTCAGCACCTCTCTGACAACAAAAGAGGACGGACAGCATCAAAGGTTGTTAGGCAATTAACTAGGTTATATGCAATGCAGCTAATAGAATACATTCTTGAGTCTGAATATGAGGAAAAACCCATTCCAATATAGCCAACTTAGATTTGATCGGTTGCAAGCAAATAGAAAAAGGAGAGTTTTCTCTATTCTTAATCACTGTGGTTGTCTCTGAAAATGAACTATAAATAATTGAATGTAATATTCACTTTTAGAGATAGCCACAGTATTAAATAGTATCCCACTACTAGAGCATTTCTCCATAAATAATTCTTGATTACCGTATTTTTCAGAGTATAAGATGCACCTTTTTACCCCCCAAAAGGGGGTGAAAATTTAGGTGCGTCTTATACACCGAATGTAGCCCTGCTCAACCACTGGCCCCCACCCTTTGGCCTCTGCCTCCCAGCAGTTGCCTCCTTGCAAGCAAACAGCAAGAAAAAACAGCCCCATTCAGCTTCCCCATAGGCTAATTAGCACAAGTTGATTAGATCAGCCTCCTGACTCTCAACTAATTTGCTCTCAGCTGTTTTGCCAGGCTCTTTTGCAAGCACTTGTTTTGCAAGCTCTTTGCTTGCTACAAAGAGTGCTGAGCAGATTTTTTTTTTCCTAGCTAAAGCGAAACTGAAAATAAAGCAGGCTCTGCTGCAAGGTGACAAAATGAGGCAGGGAGAGAGATTTCCTTTTTTTTTTGCTCACCAAAAAACGTAGGTGCAAACAATGGGCAAAAGAGGAGAGTTCAATATTTTAAAACACAAAAGAAAAAAAGGTCTATTTAACTAGGGAATTGTAATAATTGAGATGCTATTAATTCTATATTGTGTTGAAAGCAGAAATGGTTAAGTTATGGTTTGGAGGAATATATGGGGGAAATTATTTGGTCTATTATTATTGGTAAATATAATTAATTGATTTGTAAGAAATTGGATTGCATGGAAATAATTGGAATATTGATGTTCATATTGATTAACATACAAAAAAGATAGTTATAACTTAATTGATTTATATAAAAATGTTGAATTTGTATTAAACAATTGTAATATTAAATAATTAACCAATGTGAGGATGGATATAAAAATAGATGACAATAGGAAGGGGTATAATATAGAATAGAAGGGAAAAATTGAATTTGATTAAGATTAGAGATGAGGATGAAGGGTAATATTGGTTTTTTTAAAAATAGATGAGGAATAAATATGGCAAAAAGGAAATATAGAAATTGTAAATTTAATTGAAAAGACTAAACACTGTTTAAATTTGTGAACCAGCCAAATACTCTATTCAAAGAAAATACATTGTATGTTTGTATATGTGTTTGTCTAATAAATTTAAAAAAACTTTTTAAAAACAAAAAAACAAAAAAGGTAGATGCGTCTTATGCTCCGAAAAATACGGTAATTGTATAGTAGAGGTAGAGGTTACAATAATGATATACAAAGAGGTAGTTCTTGCTTAACATGGGTTTAATATATATTTAATTGTTCTCAAATAAAGGTAGTTCTCATTTAGTGACCACAATTGGGACTGGCAATTCAGTCATTAGGCAAAGCAGTAGCTAAGTGAAACTGCGACTGTGCTCATGATTTTACTCCAGCTTTCCTTTGCTTTGCAGGCCTGCAAAGATCATCAATAAGAGGATTGGTATCAAAATTGGTTTTGAAACCAAAGATTGGTTTCATCACCATTGTAACTGCAAACAGTCACTGTCTAAGACAGTCGCTGAACAAGGTCTAGCTGTAATGTATTTAAAATGAAGTCTTTAAAATAAATTAATCTTGCAAGGTTGTTTTCAGGATAAAATAAAGTGAAAACACATTGTATATAAATATGAGCCCCTCAGATAAGTGGATCACATCTCTGGAGCGGTCGCAGTTGTTGGCTTTTTCAATATGGTAGTCCATCATTAGAAGAAGCCTTCCCCTCCCCATTAATATATGCATATGCACATACAAATACACACACATTCAAACAACTCCAATAAGAATTCAATGTGTCAATGTCAGTATTTCAGATTGCTGCAACATCAATAAAATGCTGTTTGAGTAATTAGCAAGCCGGGCTTTCCAGTTAGTCCTGAAGAAACTAATAAACCACAGATACATAAAAAAGGAGTCAATATTTTTTAAGAAACATGTTGATTTACCTTTACTAGCAAACGAACAGCATTGTGCTTCAATCCACAATCCACAGCTACAATTTTGATTGGATTTCCTTTGCCATATATTCTGACCTCCTTCACATATGTTAGGAAAAAGAAAAACTTTATTGTATGCTCATTTGTTAACTAGAGATTTGCATCAGGTGAAGATAACTCACACCAAATCAAACTCTTCTTAAATTGTTGTTTAATTGATTAGACTGGTTGTTTATGCAACTCAGAGTCACATTTGTGAGATGGGTAGCTATATAAATCAGATGAACAAATAAACAGGTTAAGACAGAGTCAACATTAATTCAAAGCATTTGGTGAATTTTGCTTTCTCTGAATTACTCCTGAATTTATCTGGTTTTTTTAAAAAATTGAGAATCAGTTTTCCCTGAAAATCATCATCTTCTGCAATGTAATGTATATTCTGGTCCTCTTCTATTAAGAAGCTTACAGCATCCCACAGAGAATCCACAGCAATGAAGCCTTAATCCAAATACTGGAAGATTGTAGGCTTCTTCAGCCTGAGGAAAGGTGCCCCATTGTATACCTTGGGATGTACCTCATGCTACAAACATATTGAGAGGTCCTTTATACAGACAGGTATAGATAGAGGTATAAATTAATCTCTGCATTTAGTTGAATCTGACTCTCAGAAACAACACTGTAATGACTTGCTATTCTCTTCTTCTAGGGTTCACATCTGTATGGTTCCAATTAGTATCATCCCTGTAGTCTGTTTGGCATAAAAGGAAAGAGGACATGGAGGAGGAGAACCAGTAATAGTATTAGTAGTAGCAGAAGCTACTTTGAGAAGCAGAAGTGATTTTCCCAGCAACTTCTTCAATCTTTTTTTCATTTCATTACCTACTGACTCATTACGGAGGAAGGTAGTACAGAGAATGTCATATTTTAATATTTTAAGCTGCTATCTTCTTTTTTTAGCATGAATAATGAAAATAGAGTCCTATTGGTTGAGAATGAGGAGCCATCTACACCAGATTTGTCTTCACTGGAATGGCTATGCAGATCCACTTCATGAAGGCTCCCTCTATCCCCTACTCTAAACCCTTTCCAGATAGTCAAACATACAATTTTTAAATTTAATTTTATTTATGTGAGTTACCACTTCCTCTTTCCAGAGCAGGTTAAGAGAATAAAATGCATAGTACATACAGTATTTAGCCTTAACTAAAATGATGTGTATTCCTCCTTTACACTTTTTTCCTTAGCAACAACCCATCCACTTTATGCTCAGTGAGAACTTTTCTTGGCTCCAGCCAAAGTAGGTGTCTTTGCTACAGATAACAGGGTATGTAATTCAAGATATCTGGTGGGCACCAGGCTACAGAAGAGCCATCTATTTCTTTTACATATCTATGGCCATCATTTCATTACATCTTATTTAGGAGACCTTCGTGGAAATTATATAATGTGCAAAACACACACACACACACACAAACTCTCTTTGAAAATCTTTTCTGAATCTACTGCCCAATGTTAATTTCACTGAGTGGCTGTCTTCTAGTATTAGGAGAAAAGTAAAAAGGAATTCATTCTGTCCTATTCTATATTTTCGTTCATGTTTTAATAATCTTCTAATTATGATCAATGTGGTTATACATAAATTCTGCTCTTTCAGGAACTTTGTGCAAAATTATCATCATATGCTCAAAGTTCATCCTTACTGCCCCCACATTGATATAGATCAATTGACAAGTTATTGGTAGTTCTTAAGGCTGCCTATATTTTATTTCTGTTCCACCAATAAGCAAGTCAGCATTCCTCCTCCTCATCAAATCCATCGGACCTAAGTTAACTATGATTTTAAGTGCATGTTTTCCCAAAGTCCATGTCTGATCTACTGCTGAGCAAACTATTTTTATCTGTTTAATAACCCCCTTTTAATCAGGCTCTTTTGGCACACCAATATTTCACAGCTGGAAGGCTTCATGAAAAGATGATAATCTCTTAACAGAATCATTTCACAGGTGAATTACCACTATTCTGGAGGAAAATAGAAGCTTCTCAGAGGAAAAGAAAGAAGCAGACCTAAAGAGAACATGTGAACTACTAAAGCAGAAGTCCTCTCTGCAATTTAAATTTTTGGCCTCATCCAGAAATTTATTGCACCATACAATACAGAGCTTCTCAGTCCCTTCAATCTCCAACATATCTGGAATGCCAAGGGCTACATGCTAGAGGAGGTCTCAATGATTCCTAGACAACAACTACAGACCGATATCTTTATAGTTCCTATTATGAAGAAAGAAAAGATGTCTTACTGTGACAGTTCTTACATAATTTACATTTACATCTTTGGCTGAAATCTCTAGTTCCTTGATAAGCAGGAAATGACACAAATGGACTTGGACCAGTAATATCATGAACTTCCAAGAGATGCCTTTAATATAAGTTCAAGAAGATACCACAGAACATTCCTTTTTTCAAATGTTACTTAGCAAGGGACAACTACCACCTAATACAAAAGAACAGCACACTAAGATTTATTACTCCTGATCTGTTCACACTGTTTGACGTAAAACTTTCAAACTTCATATATGGGTAACCAGATTAAAAGGAAAAAAAGACACAAGCAAGCCTCTATCACGTCTAACCTGACCTTCATTCATACTCTGTGGAAATAACCTCAGCCCTTTGAAATGTCAAGGAAATTATTAAATTTACTCTAGTCCCCAGACTCTGAAAATGCAGAAAAAGAAATAAGGAAAATTAAATAATTTGTTGCAGTTTCAATATATTCTGACAAGAGCTGCCTATTGCCTCTTTAAAAATATTATCAGATTCTTCTAACCTATTTTTGATAATAAAAATTCTTAAATGTTATCATAAATTGATTTATATGAAAACCATTTCTTGACAGAAGAAGTGCTGGGCTGGGCAGCCTTATAATTATAAATATACACAAACAAATAAAGATCATTGTGTGCTTTAATTGAATAGCTTGGTTAATTGTCAGCTTTATTTGTGATGCTACTTTATAACTCTATAAAATAAAGTTGTAAAGATAATAGGATCACAGGAGTTTTGCTCATCTCGCATCTACACCTGCTAGTTTCAGTGTCTTTTTGGCACTCATTCTTTGTACTTGCACAGATTATCAACAGCATCCACTTCTGGTGATAATTAATTCTGTGAAATAGTTAAAACTGAAACATATTTTTAGATCTCAAAGAATCTTCTTTTCATTTTATACCCTTCAAGTATTTTTAAAAGATACCAAATAGAATACTCATTTACCTGGTAAAAGAAATCAGTTCTACATACAATTGTGAAAATAATCCAGCCAGCTATTTGGGGAAACATTAAATTCATTCCCTCAGATGTATATCCTACTGGGTGAACTGAGCCTCTTTTCTGTCCAATATTCTTAGAACTTCACTCATTCCAACATGCTCATCTCTGGGTGCAATAGCCTTAAGGTTAAAAACCAATATGAGGAGATGTCAAGGTATTCAGGAGAAAAAGAGTTAGCTTTAAAAATTATATGAACTGGGACATTTCAGGTTCAATATAAATCTATAATTGAAGACTCAGGTTGAATGTTCTTGAATGGGTTTTTTATCAATACCCTGTTTCCCCGAAAATAAGACATCCCCTGATAATAAGTCCAATCAGGCTTTTGAGCGCATGTGCTAAAATAAGCCCTCCCTGAAAATAAGCCCTCCCCGAAAATATTTAAACGCATGTGCAGCCGGTCCCCGCCATTTCCTCTGGTTAGGGTTAGGAAGACAGAGTTGGAAATCAGGTAAGATGGCAAGAAAAGCCTCGTCTTGCTCCTTGTGCCCCAAAATAATAAGATCTCCCCAAAAATAAGGCCAAGCATTTATTTCGGGTTTCAAAAAAAATATAAGACAGGGTCTTCTTTTCGGGGAAACACCAAAGTCAAACTTCCTGAAGATCATGGGAATTAAACCATATAGCCTCACAAATGGCATATATGCAGCTGGAAATGTCAAAGAAACCAGCTTGTTATCCCAGGTGCATGAATAGATATAACTAAATCATATCCTCCCTAAATTCATGCGATTTTCCTGAGGAGCCAGCTAGCTTGCTTGCTTGCTTGCTGGTTTGTTTGTTTGTTTGTTTATTTGTTTATTTATTTCTGTTTATACGGCAGCCCACTCAAAACCATGACTCTGGGTGACTAATAACAATTAGAAGTTCCATAAACAATAACTTAACAATAAGCACATAATTGGCAGCTGAGATAAAAAAAGTAAAATCATCAGATCAGCATCAACATAACCATTTCATAACCATAAACTATTTAGCTTATGTTAAACAGCTACTATAGAAACATCTGGAAGACCCTTATAAGGGTAACAAAGATGTTGATTGATCCATTTGAATTTCCTTTTGCCCTATAAATTCTCCCATTTAGTTAGTCTTGCATTGTCTTCAATGGTTGCACAATTCAAAGGAATCTAGAGTAATGGTTTTCAGAAGTGAAGGTTTTAGTAAAGTTTCATTTTATTTTTAAAAACAACAGACTTTTGTTTTGAAAGTAAGATTTGGCTCTTTTCACTGTAACAAATGTAACCAAATGGAAATTGGGGTTGATTTAATCTTTGTCTCTAATTTGGAAGTAATATTATACATGTGATTGTTTGCATGATTGCCAAGTACATTTTGTAGAGGTTTGGGGAAATAAGCCATTCTGGGTTTGTAGTATACAAAAACATGGGTATGGCATTCAGTAAGACATCCAATTTGATGCAGGACATGAATAAAAACTATTATATTTCTTTTCAAATAAAACAGTGAATAAATAAAATAGAGAATGGTCCATCATAACAAAGACAAACCTTCTGATTCAATAGGTTTACACCCACCCACCCCCACAACAATTTTATAATTGTGTAGTAATAGCAGAAAAAATTCCCTGTGACATCTTCCCTTCATAGCCAAGTTATCAAGAAACTTGAAGAAATTCTGTCCCACTTCCAGGATGAAGATAATTCATTTCAGAGGAAACAAAGATCACAAACCGATGATGAGAACCTATGGCCTGGCCTTCTTTCCAAATTAAACTTGTTCTAATCACATAATCATGAGGCCCCATGATGGTACTTGACTCATCCCAAACAATATACACAGCTTTCAAAATTCTCATCATCATGATAATCAAAAGTAGGACAACAGAAGGAAATGTCTTGACTGAGAATGGAATCTTTACCTTTGTTGATACTTCAGCAATTAAGTTTTTCTTGTTTGGATCCAAAAATTCCACAGGCTGACCCTCAAATTCAATCTTTCCAAGAATAGTTCCCTGTTCAATTTAAAAAAATATTGTTATCAGATATCTAAGGACAAAGGACATTTTCATACCACTATCTTTCTACTTCCTAAACTTCCAAAGCAATTCTGTGATGACTCTGCATTGCAAAGAAAACATCACCTTTGTCCCAGCCTCACATAAATCACAGCAAAGCCAGGAAAAAAATTTTTCAAAATCATTCAACATAAAGTAATTGCAATAGTTCAAAGCTGGTTCCAAGTCATCACTAAGTGCTTATGTGGAGCACCCGAAATCTATTAAAAGTCAAAATAGTTGCCTTACCTAATCTTTCTATATATAAGTTAAAGACAACTGAAATAAGGAGCAGAAATAATGTGTCACAGATCTAACACCATTCTTATTGAATTATCTCAAAATCCCCAATTCTTCAGATTTTTTGGGAAAAGGTTGGGGGAGAGACCTATGAGGCTTACTGACTAGGTGGCTCAGTGGCTAAGACACTGAGCTTGTTGATCAGAAAGGTCAGCAGTTCAGCAGTTCGAATCCCTAGTACAGGTCCAGGGGGTTGGACTAGATGACCTCCAAGGTCCCTTCCAACTGTGTTACTGTTACTGCTTAATGCCACCATAATCTGATTTGATATAATTCCCATGGCCCACCCTTTAAAGAGAAGAAAAAATGTATTTGCCTTGAATTCTGTCCAAAAGCCCATTTGTTTCTAGTTTTAAAACCCCCCGAAAAGTATCAAGAAACAGAAAAAAATATTCTGTTTTACAAAGTATAACAGATGTAGGTGAAAGAGTTCAACTCAGCTTAAACCAAGCAAAAACCATTTTAAAATTTAATAATAAAAGTCCTGGGTATGGTTTACTTCATATTTGAATTAAGTTCAATTGTTATTTTCATGTGCTAAATTATTTCAGTTTGATCTTTTGAAGTATTTTTTTTTAATCTGGGGATTTAATATTTTTAGTTTTCAAGGAAAAAGCAATTTGACAATTTAAATTCAGGAAAAGTGTCAATAGAAAGGAAAATATTTTCTCATCAACCTTATTATTTTATTTTTTACTTTAATATCCACTTAGAGAAGATTATGATTAAGTCAAAGGTTTGGGAACTGTTTTGCAGTTTTCATTTATTCAAAAATAATTTGGAAAATTTTGTTATAACAGCCATCTACAGGGACTTTGCAATAACTTGGTTTTGTCTACCTTGTCTCGAATTATTTTAGAAAGCATTCTGGTGTCAATCCCATAAAGAGCTGGTATCTGGAAAACAAACAAACAAATGCTAGCATACTAAAAATTAAAAATAGAAACTTCTGGTAATTCCATCTGGTTGTGGAAGTTAATTTATTTATTACAAACAGTGGTGGGATTCTTCTGGTTCTAGACGGTTCAGCCAAACCGTTTGTTAAATTGTTGGCTTGCCCTGTCCCTTGTCCCACCCTTCCATACCACTATTTATTGCCAACAAATAGTGGTGGGCGGGGCGGGAAAGCCAGCAATTTAGCAAACCATTTGGTGTTTTTTGGTAATTTATTGGCCTCACAGCACACGGAACCATTTGTTAAATTGCTGGCTCACCCGCCCACCTCCCACCCACGCGGCGCCAGCCTACCCTAGCCCATCCAGTCACTGGGGGAGATGTGTGACTTTTCTCCGCCCTGGAACACTGGCTGCTCAGGCTGCAGCTGAAGCTCCGCATCTTAATGGGATCCAGGAGGAGGAGGGGCACCATCTGCCTCATTCCGAAGCTCAGTAAGAGCAACCAGAGCTGGCTGCAGGCGCAGCCGGGCAGGCACATGCACAGTGGGGCACAAGCTTAAGGTGCCATCTCCAAGCTGAGGGGCGACCCGAGGGTGCAGTAGGTGCGCTGCTGCCGCTGCCTGAACAAGAGAGGAGAAAGAGATGGAGAGAAAGAAAGATGAAGGAGAGAAAGGGGGAGAAAGAGATGGAAAGAAAGAGAGGGGGAAGAAAGAGAGATGGAGAGAAGGATGAAAGAGGGAAAGGGGGAGAAAGATAGATGGAGAGAAAGAGATGAAGGGGAGAAAGAGAGATGGAGAGAAAGAGATGAAGGAGAGAAAGGGGGAGAAAGAGAGGGGAGAGAAAGAGAAATGGAGAGAAAGAGAGGGGGAGAGAGATGGAGAGAAAGATGAAGAAGTGAAAGAGAAAGAGAGAAAGGGGGAGAAAGAGATGGAGAGAAAGAGATGAAGGAGAGAAAGGGGGAGAAAGAGAGATGGAGAGAAAGAGATGAAAGAGAAAGGTGGGGGAGAAAGAGATGAAGGAGAGAAAAAGAGGGGGGAGAAAGAGAGATGGAGAGAAAGATGAAGGAGAGAAAGAGATGAGAGAAAGAGAGGGGGAGAAAAGATGGAGAGAAAGAGATGAATGAGAGAAAGGGGGGAGAAAGAGAGATGGAGAAAAAGATGAAGGAGAGAAGGGGGAGAAAGAGAGGGGTGAGAAAGAGGGATGGAGAGAAAGAGAGATGAAGGAGAAAAAATGGGGGAGGGAGAAAGAGATGGGAGAGATGAAAGAGACACACAGAGATACCTGTTTAACAGAAAATACTGGGAGCCACAAAACCTGGGTGGGAGTAAGTGATATGGAGTTGGCAATGCCCACTCAGGTTTAAGGTTGTATTTAAATGTTTACATGTATTTAAGGTTGAGTGTTTAAAGTTGCAGACCCCTGACCTACCCCATCCAATCGCTTTATCCTGTAGGCCTACGCCCGCCTCCCACCTGGGCAGCAGCAGCCTACTTACCCTGGTTGTATCACCTTGCCCTGCAGCCTGCCCGAATACCTGGCTCGGACTGTCTCGGACTGCTCCAGCAGGTCATTTTTATTTAATTAATTTAATTAAGAATGCTGCAATGGGCATAAATGATGACCGGTCAAAACTGCGAGGACCTGTCAGAAATCACTTTTTTTAGCCCTCTGGGTACTCCCTATGTGCATATGGACTACTCAGAGGGCTGAAAAAGTTATTTTTGACTGGTCCTCACACTTTTGACCGGTCCTCGCATACAACTGTCCTCACATTTTACATTTTGCGCCCTATCTTTTCACCGTGGTGAAGAGAAGTAGTTGTGAAATGACTGACACGGTTGTTAAGAATGCTGCAACGGGCAGAAATGTGAGGATGGTCATAAGTGTAAGGATCAGTCAAAAGTGTGAGGACCAGTCAGAAATGACTTTTTTCAGCCCTCTGAGTAGTCCCTATGCACATAGCCACACCCACCCAGTCACACAACCAGCTTGCCACACCCACCCAGTCACATGACCACCAAGCCACATACCCCAACTAAGCCACACCCACAGAACCAGTTGTTAAAAAATTGAATCCCACCACTGATTACAAATATAATATAAATATAACACAAATATAATTTCTATATATCATACTAAAATACCCAATCAGTGCTATATGTTGAATATTTTTAATATTCAGTGAAAGCTGCTATCAAAGATGGACTTTAGCAAAGAAACAACCCATCAACTAAGAAATATTTAGGATATGAACCCATATGATGACTAATAAATCAACAATGTCATAAAAACTAAGCTTGAAACTGGCTCAGATTTACCTCAATCCTTTCATCTACAAACCAGTCAAACCAGTCAAAATAACATAACATCAACATGATCATTATAACACAAGAGAAGGCATGTAAGTTTTTGTCTTGTCAATATTTCTGTTAAAAGAATCCTCGGAAATGCATTTCTTAGAGAAGATGGAGCTTAAAGGGAAGTGTACTTTATAAAGTTAATTTGAACTGATAACACATAATTTCCATAATTTCTCTCAAAGATTCTGGACTCTGTACAGAACCAGGAAAGAAGTTGTAGTATCAAGCTATGTTCTTCCCCCACTGGTGTAAAGAGAAAGAGAAGGATTAAAAACTCTTGATTTTTTTATTTTAAAAAAACCTTGCAAAAAGTCTACTGAAGTGAACAGTTTCCAGGTTGTTTTTGTAATCTAGTAAATAAGAATAGAAAAGAGACGTCTTCTTTGATTTCTACAATACAGTAAAACACAAATCACTATTAAGATTATAAAAAATATTTTCCATAGGAAATATATTCTGCCTCACCTTTTCTTCTTTCAGCCATTCAGCCAGAGTCTTGACTGCCCGCCAGTGGCTATATTCATTGCTGTAGTCCAGCACCAGCAGGCCTGAAACCTATGAAGAAAATGTGACTCTAAAGCTATTTTAAAAGTGTTTTAAAATAATGCTTAGCAGTAAAGGATTAATTCCGAGTCTGTTTTACTAAGGGCATGTTCTAGAGCAGGGATCCCCAGCCACCAGTACTGAGCCATGGCCTGTTGGGACCCAGGCAACCCAAGCAGCGGGCAAGCATGTGATCACACAAACCTGCATTTGCACAAGCAATGTTAAGTTAGTAACATGGTTGTTAAGTGAATCTGGCATCTCCGTTGATTTTGCTTATCAGAAGGTTGCAAAAGTTGATCAAATGATCCAAGATACGGTAACTATTATAAATATATTCCAGTTGCCAAGTGTCAGAATTTTGACCATGTGACCATGGGGAAGCTGCAATGGTCATAAGTGTGAAAAACAGTTGTAAGATATTTTTTAATGCTGTTGTAATTTTGAACAGTCACTAAATGAATGACTGCAAGTCAAAGACTATTTGTAATGCAATCACTATTGGCACCATCAGGAATTTTTGTTTAAATAAAACAAGGGGTTTTTGAATGAGGTGTTAGGGTTTTGTTTGCTTACCTTGATGCCATCAGATTCCAAATATCTCCTGAGGCCAATTTCATCTGAAGCAGTTGTGTCAGGGACACCACCATTTCCTATGATGGGATTGACCAGTGTGAGGATCTGCCCATGGTAGCTGGGGTCAGTCAGACTTTCAGTGTATCTGGATTTAGCACAATAGGAAATTATTTTTCTAGATTAAAACCCACACAAAATTAATACTCCCTGCCAGTTCAGCAGGCTGGAAGACAGAATATAAGAAACCAGATTAACTGTTTTGTTGAACTGTTGATTTGGCTGGGAATATTAACATCTTCTAATTGGAGAGATGAAGTTAAATATTGCCATTTTTGCTATTAATTATAATAAATTGACTGATGAAAGAAATTGTAGTCAATTAATTGTCTGTAAACAATATGTACCTAAAGATTTGAAGGGGAAAATTCCTATTCAGTCTGATACAACATTTTGTGCAAGTGATAGCTACTAAGAAATGTTCCCTTCCAACTCATGAATTTCATTTTTATATGGATATATATCACAGTACTCAAAAATGAAGTATTCTTGGTGTCTTTGTATAGGCACCAGCATTCTTCAGGATGATTTACACAGGCTAAATAGAATTTATTTCATTGTTATTTAAATTATATATAATTGAAGTGCCATATTATTTCTCAAATATCAGCAAATTGCAAGAGGCATTTTTATGGAATGTAGACTTCCCTGTGAAAAGATGGATGTTGCACACAGGAAAATACTTTAACTAATCCAGAGTGGTAGTGGGCTGATATCAACAATTAAATGTATTAATCAATTGAGAGAAATGATCTGTCGGATTAAACAATTGGTATGAAATATGTCAGACTATGATTTTGTAATTTTTGAAATGCAGATTTTGCCAATGACTAAAACAAATTAGGTCCTTAGTTCTAATGAATGATTTTTGTAACCCGGGAGACTTATAATAAAGTAATACTATTGAAGTTAGTTGGGCAGTTTTGAAGTACATAAATTATTACTGCAGACCTGGTCTCCTATTAAGTTTGAATGCTTTTTTATTCATTATAGTCACTGGGCCAAGAGTTATTGTAATAAAGGTATGGATACACGATTTCATTCCTACTTTCAGTCTCCTTACTATATTTTAGAAAAGTATTTCAGTAAAGCAAAAATCATTACAGAATATAATATTCCTATCAATGCTTTTTTGTATCTCCCTATATTAATATGCTATGAAATCCAGTATAAAAAAAGACAGTAGGTCTCTATAAACGCAGGGAAGATCAGCCTTTTTGCTAGTGCTGGCCCAAAACATTGGTTAAATATTTTCTGAATATTGATGATCTGAAGAGAGCAGGGAAACACAGTGCCTTAAAGTATCACAACTTGTTCCTAAGCTTGTGGCTTGTAACCATATTGGGAAAATACTAGTGGGCGGATTATCAAACACAATTTACATATTCCTTAATAACTGCAGCCAGTTCTGTAGTTATTTAGAGTTATTTGAAATATATTGGTTTTGGCTCATATCCAACAAGGAAATCTCACAAGGAGTCTCTCTGAACTGACTAATAGATCAGTCATATCAATTTGAATAAATGTAGTTTTATAATTTGTAGCTGGACCACATACCTCTCTATGTTCTTCCTAATGGGGATTGCTCTAGTCTTGGTATTAATACCTGTCATGTTCAGCCACATTACATTTATCCTAAGTGACCTCAATACAGGCAATCCTCAACTTACAATCACAAATGGCCTCAGGATCCTGCAACCATCATAAATACAGCCCAGTTGTCAAGAACCCAAAATTTGATCATATGACTGTGGGATGTGGCAATGGACATAAGTGCTAAGACTGGTTATAAGTACATTTTTCCAATGCTGTTGTAACTTTGAATGGCTATGAATGGTTGTAAATTAAGGATTTATATTGTGCCACAGATGCTATTCAACAGCCAATGAAAGCTCTGCTGGCCATCCTCCAAATTGGCAGGGTGTACTTTCTCATAATCTCTGGAGCTCTGATATTGATTCCTATGAGACGTATTCTGAATACAGTGAGTGGTTCATGAGAAGCTGTGTGAAACTGAGATCCATTTTGGGGAGTAGATGATCAAATGCATTTAAAAACAAGCTCATGCATAGTTTGCAAACAACATTTCTGCCAATAAACCATCATCTTGAAGGGAAATTAATCCTTCTGGTGCAACTTGGCAGTGGTGATACAGCAAAATATATTACCCATCATCTATCACAGTAGAAAAATTAGTAGTGCTCTCCATCATTCTGATCTATATGAAGCAGTTTGAGCTGGCAGGTATATTAAAAGAACTAGTATTTAGCATGTCAAAGAAGCACAAATAATTATTTTGAGATGCAAAACCTTGCAACCAAGTTTATGTACTTTAATGTAACTGCTACTAATCCCTGTACGCTCTTTCTATGGTGTGATGATTTCACAGAAAAGAAAGCAGTTTGTACAGACTGTGGCAGTAATGCTTTCATTATCTTCCCAAACCGATCAAATGGTCTGGGTTCCCTTAAGTTGCAGTATTTCAAAAGTTCTGTTCCAGATAGAAGAACTTATCCATCATGTTAAATATTTCTAAAGAATAGAATAGGTAGAGATAGAGAAACAGAAAAGCTGGCCAGAATTGAACATACATCATTTAAAGGTGGAAGAAACCCTAAATATGTTTTGAATATTTTGTTTTATTTATTTATTTGTTTCCCACCTTTTTACAACTATTTCAAAGTGGCAAACATAACCAATACTTCTTCCTCCTATTTTTCCCACAACACCCCTATGAGGTGGTTTGGGCAAAGAGACAGTGACTGGCCTAAGTTTACCCAACAGGTTTCCTGGCTAAGACAGAAGTCATAGTCTCCTGGTTTCTAACCTGGAGCCTTAAATACAAACTGGCTCTCAATGGCTCGGGGTATCTACGAGACCGCCTGCTGCTACCAATAGCGTCCCACCAGCCAATATGCTCGCACAGAGAGGACCTCCTCAGGGTGCCGTCCGCCAGACAATGTCGGCTGGCAACCCCCAGGGGGAGAGCCTTCTCTGTGGCGGCACCCACCCTTTGGAATGACCTACCCCCAGAGATTCACACGATATCAGACCTCCGGACTTTTCGCCGAGCCCTGAAAACACATCTATTCCAACCAGCTGGGCTGGCTTGACCCCATCTGTTTTGGTTTTAATTGGAACTTAGTTTTAATGGGTTTTAAATTAGGCTGAAAATTATTTAATTATTTTAAATTGTTTTTTAAATTTTGCAATGTTCTTTTTTATCCCGGCTGTTCACCGCCCTAAGTCCTGCCAGGAGAAGGGCGGTATACAAATTTAATTAATTAATTAATTAATTAATTAATTAATTAAATAAATAAATAGCATTCTCTCCTTGATTAATAAGCACGATTAATGAATATGATGATAGATTGACTTAAAGTCATTATAAGAGATCATTTTAAACCAATTTTTCATATATTTTGGTTGAATTAACAGGATGGTAGATAAAATAATAAGATGTGTTAAAGGCCAAATTACATGTAACTGGAAAAACAAGTAGCAGAACCTTGCACTGAAGCAGATGAAAGGGGAAAAAGTAGCATATGTAGATGTACTAATATCTATATATTAGTAGTATATAGAGAAAGAGACAGCATTCCTGTTGTGGCCCGCCAGCAGCCTGCGCGGATCGTGGCTGATCCCAACGACGAGCAGGCTGGTGTGGGGTCACTCCAGCAGCCGGCACAGCCGGCACTCTCATCAGACAACGAGGAGGCTGAAGAGGATGTGGTGCCAGAGGCAGAGACTCAGCCAGGGCCTTCAGAACCTCCAGAGGCTTCTTCAAGTGGAGAGAACAAAGTGGAGGAGCCTCTCCTCAATGCTCGAGCATGCAGGGCTGCCAAAAGGCAGGAGTGGCTACTCAGGAGGAGGAGATCTCCCTCGAGAGTAAGGTTTGAGGATAATTGGCCACTCCCTTAGCCTATTTAAGTCACACGCAGTTAATAATTTCTTGCTGGAAACAACGTGTAATTATTACAGAGCACTTTTGAAGAGTGAGTGTTTTATCATATCTTGTTTTCTGGGCTGGTTGCCAACCTTTGCTGTACTTTGTTTATTCTTGGTACGTTATAAATTTGATAAGGACCGTTGGTGTGTGTCACAATCCTTAGGAATCCGGAGCTGGGACAGAACAATTCCATGAGAAATGGTCAACAGCACATGAGCTGACAATTGGAAATTATTTTCCAACCATAACAAGAAAAAACATTTGAAAGTTAAAGTTCAAAGCACATGGAAGTGAGTAAAGGCTGACACTGTCACATCTGCACTGTCTTGTTCTGATGACATGGCAACTAGGCAGTGCAGGTAAGTTCTAAATAGATTTCCCCAATCTCCATCCTGTCTGGAAGAGTAGCTACATTTTGCATCGTTTGCTCCCTTGCAAATAATATACTGTAAAAGTATTCAGTTTTTTTAAATGTTTCATTTAACTAAATCCGCTTTTGTTATAAATTTCTTTTTAGAGTCAACTAAGAATGAATAAAACAAGGATGCACTAAATAGACCAAAGATACAACTGGCAGAGATCTGAAAAAATAGAATGCACCGACAATAGTTCTATATTATTAGATAAAAAAGGGCAGGGGAAGGCAGGCAAAGGTGAACAGACAAAGACATGATAAATCAAGATCAAAACAATTCACTAGGAATCCAGATGAAAAACAATTAAATGGGCTAACCCAAATAACAGCATAGAAGTCTGGAGAAGAACAGCAGGGGAGAGAATGTTTTTGAGCAATGTGCTGAGGGAAGGAGGTTGCTTCACAGCACCTAAATTAGGCAGTCAGATAAACCTTGATGAAGTGCGGTAAGGGGGGAAGCTGCTAAATGCTATGAAAAACATATTCCTTCCCCTTTTCTCCTTTTTTTGGGGGGGAGGGAAGGATTGTTGAGCTGAAAAAGGGCTTGGCAGCAACATTTTCAGCCAATTTCAGCCAACATTTCCCCCATAGTCAATGTTGAAGGACAGCTAACTTGATTTTTGATAGGAAACACAATCGGAAGGAATCTGGGTAGCATCTTTTCTCACTAAAAATGTTATTAAAAGGCATATATTTTACTTTCACTTCACAAATACTTTTTCTTTGGACTTTCCATTATTCAGCTTAAAAATGTATTCTTAACTCTTTCGATTAGTAAGACTCTTCTAAACCATTTCAACTGCAGATGGTTTTTCATTTTGTTTTTAAAAATAACAGTAAGCTTTGTTTTTAAATAGGTTCATTGGCTGGATGGAAGAATAGAGGAGATTATTCCAATTTTCTCTTTTATCTCTACCTTTATAGCTTTTATCCATTCCCAACCCTTTCCTCACACACAGGTACATATTACATATATGTATGTATAATTATTTCCCCTTGTTTATAAAGAAGAAAGGGAAAATGAAAAATTTCAATATTAGACTTCCGGTTGACGTCACGGCAAGACAGTCGGGGAAATAGCGGGCTTTGATGAGTCCCACGAAAACCCCGGCTACCAAACCGCCGCTGATGGGTATGTGGACCGAACCTGTCCTGTAGGGATGGGGGAAGGAGAGGGGCACCTCAGAAGACTGAGAGGAACAGGCAAGTTCCTCGGAGGTCAGAGGGAACCCTCTGTGAGTCGGCGGTGGGGGGCGGCAGCCATGGCGGCTGCCACAAAGCTGTGACAACTGGGCAAGAAAAGTGCTGGAGGAAAGCGAAGTAAAATGGAGTCTTTTGAAGCCAGGTGAGTGATAACAGCCCAGGCTTGCAACAACGTTTGGAGCTATATTAGTAACTAGAAGACCCCTAGCCTAAAACAGAGTAACAAGGGGCTTTGGAATTTTTTAAAAACTGTAACTTTAAAGAACAAAGACCCGAGAAACAACTAATTTTGGAACAAGAACTAAGAGACTTAATTTAGAGATATGGTAAAAGGACTAAACACTTTAAAAATCTGAATTGGACTGAGGAAAAAAAAAGATTTGATACTTTTTTAACTAAAAGAAGAAAATATAGTGGATGGTTATATAATAAGAATTAAAATGGAATCTTGCATGAATAATGGGAAATGTGGATTATAGAGAGACACCATCTGGCGTAAAGAGGAACTTTGTAACCTCCCTTTGTTATGAGAACTTTGAGCTCTACAAAAAAAAAATTGCTGAACTGTGGAGGAGGATTTTTCTTTCCTGACTGCAAGCAACTGGACTTTGGTGAAGAAAAGAAATTTACAATGGAACTCCTACAGTTGAACAAATAATAATTTGAATGTTGGCGCAGGAATAGAAGAAGGATTAAGCGCAGCCTTAAAAGAAAGAGATTTGATACACTATATCCAGAATAAAATATGAAAAGAGATTTAATTGCACTTATGGAGAATAAAATTAAAAATTTGGAAAATGGAAGGAAATTTATGTTTGCAGACGAGGAAATGAAGATAATGTGATTAAAAATAAAATAAAGATGATTGTATTAAATGAAAGGGAGGCTTCCATAGAAATTAAAAATGTTAAATGAAACTAATTAATACATGTAAAGATATGCTTAATGCAAGAACTATGTTTTAATGGTAATATGTTAAGGTAAAGAATAAGGGTGAATATGATTAATTGAAAATGTTAAAATTAAAAATGAAAAATTTAAAAAATTTAAAAATATACTTAAAAATATGTTTTAAGCAAGAACCGTATCTCAAGGTTAAAATGTAATGAATGCTATGAAAAAGGATAAAGAAAAATATGATAAAAAGAGGTGAGATAATTAAAATGAGGTGGTGTATGTTGAGAGTGATAGTTAAGACAAAATGCATAAGTTAGGTTTAATAATAATTAAATAATTACCATATATACTCGCGTATAAGCCGAGTTTTTCAGCCCGTTTTTCAGGCTGAAAAACGCCCCCTAGGCTTATACGCGAGTCACGAAAAAAATGACTTTTTCCCTGCAAGCTAGGAAACAGCGGGAGAACGGGGTTTGCTTACCCCGCCCACTCCCAATCTATTGGGACTGCCTCCTGAGTTCCAGCTGATGGCTAGAGGAAAAAAAAACTTTAAATTCTTGCCCCGGGGCTTCAAAGGCCCCCCCTACAGCTGATCAGGGTTAAAAGAAAACAAGAGAAGATTGGTGCCGGCTGCAAAAAGGTGCCTGCTGCAAAGAGCACATTTTTTTTCTCCTTATGCTGAAACCAAAAGCGAAAGTAAAACAGCTTGTTGGCTTTGCTGTTTGCTAAGGCAGATTTCTTTTCTATTTCCTCATCAAAAAAGGTTGGTGCAAACAATAGGAAATTTATGGCAAATGGCAAAAGAGGGGAGTTCAAGATTTTAAAACACAAAAGAAAAAAAAGCTCTATTTAAATAGGGAATTGTAATAATTGAGATATTATTAATTGTATATTGTGTTGAAAGCAGAAATGGTTAAGTTGTGGTTTGGAAGAATATTGGGGAAATTATTTGGTTTATTATTATTGGTAAATATAATTAATTGATTTGTAAGAAATTGGATTGCATGGAAATAATTGGAATATTCATGTTCATATTGATTAATATACAAAAAAGATAGTTATATAACTAATTGATTTATATTAAAATGTTGAATTTGTATTAAACAATTGTAATATTACATAATTAAGCAATGTGAGGATTGATATAAAAATAGATGACAATGGGAAGGGGTATAATATAGAATAGAAGTGAAAAATTGAATTTGATTAAGATTAGAGATGAGGATGAAGGGTAATATTGGTTTTTTAAAAAATAGATGAGGAATAAATATGGCAAAAAGGAAATATAGAAATTGTAAATTTAATTGAAATGACTAAACACTGTTTAAATTTGTGAACCGGCCAAATATTCTGTTCAAAGAAAATACATTGTATGTTTGTATGTGTGTTTCTAATTATTGCTATTTATTCATATTTGTTCTCTTTTATTCTTTAAAGTTTAACAATTCATTCTTTATCTTAATATCTTTATATGTGTTTGGGGTTGGTTTTCTTACCTTTCATCTTTTTTATTATACAGCAATCTTTCTCCTCAAACCTACCACCTCTTTTCTTTCCTTCTTACTTTCTCTTCCCCCCCCTTCTTCTCCTCCCTACTTCCTCTTCCTTTCTTCTTCTCCTCCTCTCTTCCTCCCTCTCCTTTTATGCACATGGACTCCTTTTATGCACATGGACTACTCAGAGGGCTGAAAAAGTTATTTTTGACTGGTCCTCACACTTATGATCATCCTCACATTCATGCCCGTGCAGCATTCTTAAAACCATGTCACCCATTTCACAACTGCTTCTTTTCACCATGGTGACAAGATAGGGCAAAAACGTAAAATGTGAAGATAGTTGTAAGTTTGAGGACTGGTCACAAGTGCAAGGACCAGTCAAAAATTACTTTTTCAGCCCTCTGAGTAGTCCATATGCACAAAAGGACTACCCAGAGGGCTGAAAAAAGTGATTTCTGACAGGTCCTCGCACTTTTGGCCAGTCTTTTTTAATTTTGAAATTTACCAGTAGCCGCTGCATTTTCCACCCCCGGGTTATACGCGAGTCAACAAGTTTTCCCAGTTTTGGGGGGTAAAATTGGGGGGGGGGGGTCGGCTTATATGCAGGTCGGCTTATACACGAGTATATACAGCAATGAATGTTTAATTTGTTTAATATAATTGTAAGACTTATATTGTTAAAATATCCATCTAAGCAAATGAAAAAGAAAAATGAATTGATAACTGGTTAGGATTTAAGATTTAAGTAACGGGTTTTTGGGGATCATGGCATAGTTATATAGATAGATATGAGGGAAATATTTGTTTAAAATATTGAGTTGTGTTAATTGAAAATAAGATTTGTTAATGATTTGTTTTAATTTGTGACCAGAGCAAAAGCTTCGTTTTGAAAAGATGTGTTTTTTTAAAAAAAAAATTAAAAAAAATTATCCAAAAAAAAAAAGAAAAAATTCAATATTAGTTTTAAGTTGTGAAGAGCTGTTGTGGCAGACAATTTTTAAAAATCTAGAGTGGGCTCCTTCTGGAAGATGTGGAAATACTGTCCTGGTTCAAGTTTAAATCATGATGTGATTTTTGTATTTGAATAACTTAACTGTACATCCATGTTTCTAAAATCTACTGTAACGTTACATGTGAAGATTATTATTATATTTTTGAGCCTTGAATGCTGATTTTTAAAGCATGTTTACCTATAGGACAACTTGTTAATTTTCATTATGACACTGGTTTCAAGTGACACTGAATCACAAAGTTATCAGCAACATGTGTGAAGTACTTCTCTATTGTTGGTTACAATTCACAGTGTCAGAACACAGAACATAGAATAACAGGGTCAGAAGGGACCTTGAAGGTCTAGTCTAACTATGCCATTTCACAAAAATGGTTATCTAATCTCTTCTTGAAAAACTTCACTGATGGAGCACTCACAATTTTTGAAGGCAAGCTATTCCACTGATTGTTCTCAATGTCAAGAAATTTCTCCTTAATTCTAGGTTAATGAACTTCCACCCATTGCTTCTTGTGCTACCCTCAAGAGCTTCGGAGAAAAGTCGTCTTCTCTCCGTCATAGCCCCTCAAGAATTGACAGGCAGCTATCGTATCACTCTTTAATCCTTATCTTAATCAGATTAGACATACCTAGTTCCCTTATTTATTTGTTGTACAGTTTAGTCTTTTAAAAAACCCTAATCATCTTTGAGCTCTTCTCTGCATTCTTTATCAGACTCTCAGCATTTGTTTTGTATTGTAGTGACCAGAACTGGATGCAGTACTCCAAGTGTGGTCTTACCAATGAGGTATAAAGTGGTACTATTACTTCACATGATTTTGATACTATCCCTCTGTTGATGTAGCCTAGAACTGCATTGGCTTTTTTTAGCAGCTGCAGCACATTGCTGGTTCATATTGAAATGGTGGCCCACTGGGATGCTTAGATTCTGCTCACAGTCACTACTGTTGAGCCAGGTACCATCTATTTTTTACCTTTGCATTTGTTTTTTCTTGCCTAAGTGTAAGACCATACATTTCTCACCACTTAATTGCATTTTGTTGGATAGGGCCCAGTGTTCAACTTTGTCAAGATCCTTCTGTACTTTGAGTCTATCTTCTAAAGTGTTGGCTATTTCCTCCAGCTTGATGTGGTCTGCAAATTTGTTGACTTCCTCTTCTATCCACTCATCTAAATCATTTATGAAGATGTTGAAGAATAGTTGGACCTGAAGACAGAGACTTGAGGTACTGTGATGACTCCCCTGGATGCTTCCCCAGATAGCTCTCTAGAGGTCAGCTCAAGGGAGGATGAACCAGTTCCTGGCACATTATGAGCAGAGTTAATTGATGGCTCTGAGCAGCCATCAGTGAGGGATTTGGCTGAGTTTCCAGGTGGGAAAAGCATGCAGCTGTAGTCAGTCAGCAAGGAGGAGAAGGAACTGCCTTCTGCACCAAAAACAAGAACCCATAGGGCAGAGAAAAGGCAGGAGCAGAGAAGGTCAGCCAGACTATTTGTGAGGAGAAAGCATCACCCTTCTTGATGGACTGCACTAGAAGCTGGCTATTTAGCACAGCAGACAGATGTACTGTACATGATGCTGGGAACATGATGTTATACACCAACTCTTATTAGATATATATATTATTTCCACAGCAAGGAAGTTTGTTCTCTAAGTTTGTTGAAGTCAGGTCTCATAAGCCCAAGTTACTGATTTGACTTTGTTTGATTATTTGTGCCTGGAATGTTGAATTCCAGTATGATATGGTCATTCTCCCCCAAAGTTTCTGCAACTTCAGCCGCTTCTAAAATTGTATGCCTGTTGATAGGAATTAAGTTCAGTATAGCTGATTCTGATTTTTTCACAACAACAAAAAAAGACTGAATAAACTTTGGTTAAATTAATAACAAATAAACATGTCGCAGAGAAATAGCCTTTGTAGATGACTAGAAAGTAAAATGTTATGGTGCTCTGTTCCTCTAGCTCTCATTAGGAAATTGGAAAGAAATTCAACCCATTGGTGAGTCATTATGTGATAGTGTTGTAGCAATTTGAGCAGGCAACTCTCCAAACTTCTCATATAGAAAAGATGAAAGAAAAGTGAAGAAATCACCAGAAGCTGCTGTTATAAGCTTAATGGGATGTTTTACCCCTCCTTGGAGAAAATGTGGAGAGAAAATCAACCTTCCCAGCACCACTGCTCCTTCCTGTCACAACTTCTCTTAGCAAACATAATGTTTGTAGATGAGGCTTAATCAAACATGACTATGGAAAGTTAATCATAGGGCTTCCGGAAGTACGGTATTTCTAGAGGAGAGAGCAACATCAGGCTGGTTTAAGCTCCCATTTCTGTTTATGGAAGCCATCTGCATTATCTTTTTTTTCTGGCTAAAAGGAATAATATTTAAGATGTAGTTTGTGGTTCATAGAGAAATTTAGAGAGCAGGGAGACAGATTTACCAAACTGAACTAGGGATAATTGAGATCATATAGAATTCCACAGTAAAAAAAGAATTGTCCAAATTTTTGTGTGGGAAGCATTCTAATGTGGATACCATTTTATTATCCTGGTAGTATGACAAACAGATTATGTGGTCTTACCCAGCAAGGCCAGTATTGAATACAACTTCTCCAGCTGTAGAGGATGGATGCCCAAAAGAGTAGCCTCTCATCCTAGTACCATCTTCCAGCACCAAACTGGCAGTCTGTGCCTAGAGGAAATAGTCCATGATAATCAGCATTTCTTTATCCACATATGTATAATTACTTCTAAGTAATACCATTCTACTTTTTATAATTGTGTCATCTGTAAGTGAGCTGAAAATGGAAGATTTTTTGCTGTGTTATATTTTACAGTTAGGCAAGGAAAAAAATCATATTTTAACAATAGCATATACTAGTAAAACTCAATATAGCACATCAAATTAGTTAAGTATACCTTAACAGAATTCAGTTTGAACTCCATATTGTCAACTTTAAAACAAAACAAAAAAATCTTCCTCAGGTGAAATGGGAGATTTGGTCAAATAAACAATAGAAATGCAGTACAATACAGGCAACATTAAAAACAATAAAGCCTAAACAATATAACAAATGCTGCAAGGTTGTTTGTAACAGAATAATAAATATTGTCCCAAAGGTGCTTTTTTTAGGCGGTAATTGGACTTTCTTGTTTTTTCTTTGAAGATGTTTACTTCTCATCCAAGAAGCTTCTTCAGCTCTGACAGGATAGTGGGGAATGGAAGAATTTGTATTTCTTGCAGACAGCTGGTCATTTGCATCCTTTTAGAGGGTCATTGAAGCACTTGGATGTTTATCTGTGTCCTCAGGGTCACCTGCGTAGTGCTCATGGTTCCTGTAGTCTGCAAGGTTTTTTTGCTCTGGAAATCCATTTCTACCCCCACACCGTTCAAAGGGTGTTCATCCCAAATTGTATAACAAAAATCTGCAAAGATTCTCAGTGATCCAGGTCATGGTTGTCCCAAAGGTGCTTTTTCCTAGATGACTGAAGATCTATACAGACTTTTAGCTATACAATTTGGGAGGAACACTTTTTGAATGGTGTGAGAGTAGGAATGGATTTCCAGCAGACTACAGGAACCAGGAGCACTATTCAAGTGACCCTGATCCTGTCAGAGCTGAAGAAGCTTCTTGGATGAGAAGTGAAACATCTTCAAAAAAAACCCCAAGAAAGTCCAGTTGTCTCCTGAAAAAGTACCTTTGGGACAACCATGACCTGGATCACTGAGAATCTCTACAGACTTTTAGTAATAAATATTGTTGCTAAAAATGCAGGCCGTATTGACACTTTGTAGAAAGATAATGGCTGGTGCAGGAAAGAATTGTGGGACATTTCTTGAGCCTCATCCTGGCCAATGTATATGATGCTTAACCTGAAAATTAAAAATGTATGTTGCAAATTTAAGATTACTGACATAGGGAATCTGTCCATCCTGGGGATAGGATGATAGATATAACCACAACGGAACCAGGAAACCAAACAGGCCTATCAAATGATGAACAGAAAAGAGACACAGCAAGACAAAGTATTGCATGCCAGTACATTAAAAAAAAAAAAACTAGCAGGCAAAGAAATAACAAGACCTGACAATGGTTAAGAATGGGAAAGTTGAAGTAAGAGATAGAAGGGCTAATTCCAGCTGCACAAGACCAAACCTTAAGAATAAATGCATACATAGCCAGATTTGAGCCTTAAGATAGCAAATGTCATCTCTGTAAAGAAGTTGAAGAAAAAATGGACCACATAATTAGCTGCTGCAAGAAGATTGTATATATTGTTTGTTGGGAGTGGTACCTTGGGAGTGGTACCTTGCTTGGGCATACGTATATGAGAGCCAGTATGGTGTAGATCAGGGGTGTCAAACTCACAGCATCTCATAACGTGACATATCATGACTTTTTTCCCCTTCAGTAAAATGGGGGAGGGCATGGCCAGCGTGTGACACATCTGGCCCGCGGACTGCGAGTTTAACACCCCTGGTGTAGAGGTTGAAGTGCTGGATTAGGAGTGGAAAAGCTGAGGTTCCAGTCCTCCTTTAGGCACAGAAACCAGATGTTGGCTTTGGGCCAATGACATTTAGCAAGCCACATTGGAGCAGTATGGCAGATTATGGTTGATAAATTACAGTAAAGAGGCTGCACCATATAGTGAATTCATTTGGGCTGTATATGCTTTTTTGGTTCATTATAGCAATAGAATAAAACTTTTAAAACATGTCCACAGCTTCTTTCCTTCATATGGCGTCACATTTGTACTCATGAATCATATTTTTATTTATGAATCACATGAGGTTTTTTTGATGTGATTTGGAAAGATATAATTCAAAATCTCCAGCTGGCCAAAGATGAGACTGCCACATATTTACAACAAGCACAATCCCTTCAGGTGTTTACAGTGCTTAATTTTTGTTGAAATGTTACATAATGTGTATATGACGTATATGTCAGCTTCTAGAGAAACTTATGTTCCCACCTCATTCCTTGGCTTGACTTCATAAAATCTGTCCAAAAGCCAAGCAGGGAGATATACTTCACTGGGAAGAGTGGCTGTAGGTTAGAAATCAGGAAACTGTGAGTTCTAGTTCCACTTTAGGCAGCTGGGTGACCTTGCGGCAGTCACTTTCTCTCATCCCAACTCACCTCATGCAGTGATTGTTGTAGGGAAAATCAGAGGAAGGAGGAGTATTATTATATTTATTGCCTTGAGTTGTTTATAAAAATAAAGGGGGTGGGATAAAATATTAATGAAAATTTCATTAATTAATGAAAAAAAATAATTTCTCAATTTGCAGGTTCTTAATCAAGGACCTGGTGAATGTGTTATGTTCTTTCTCCTTAAGTAATTAAAACATGAAACATCTATAGGCAAAGTTTGCATTACTACCTAGAGCATTCCTGCATTTTTCTAATGCAAAGAACCACACATTTCCTTGCTCTATGTGCTCTAAGGCAAAGTGCAAAATTCTGGCCAAGAGTTGCAAAGATCCTTTGAGAAGCAGGCCAGAAACTACATTGCAAAAAGCAATAGATAGAATCAAGGCCAAAAAAAAAATTAATCACATGATTTTGCATTGCATTTATATTTAATTAAGCATTAAAATACAGTTAATTCAATCTCTCTCCAGTTATATATTTAATGATTTTCCCTGTCTGTCACATTCAATACTGTGATCAAGTAGCAAAGTTTGGAATTTTCCAGGTTCTGTAGCCATCATTTTCACAAGTTAAATGCAGCCTCAGATTATCTACCTTTGATCTAGTGGATTAGAAATTGGCCTTACATTTTGAAAGCTTCCATTTCAATCCACTCACTTTCATCAACAGTGACCTTCACATGACCAGAGTCTCTTTCTTATACTTTCCTTTGCCTACATATAAAAATTACACCGATTTAATTTCTAAATCTTTCTTCTGAGTTAGCAGCACTATTCCCTGGAGAAAATCCCTTTGAAATCAATAGTAGTTATTTTGAATAACTACAATCTAGACATACAAGTGTATTATAAAATTCTGATTGGTGTCAACAAGCAAAAGGTTGCATTATTTGATCCTATTATTACATTGCCCAAAGGGCCTTGCACAGCATCTTAGCATATTTCTAGACAAGCAAATGCTTTCATGTTTCTGATTTAGCATCATCATTATTTAAGAACAGACTTGTTTATGCAGCATTGCTGAAGCAATTATTTTTTCTTAACATACAAGACCTTATGAGTCCCTCAGTTGATATGCTGCTGGTTTTTTTAATGCATTTGGGCTTAATTTACAAATTACAGTAGAATCTCTGGTCACGAATGCTTCTGACCACGACCAAATCAGCTTCTGACCAAAAAATTCACGATTTTTGTTTTCATGGCTGATTTCCCCTTCCATGCCATTTCTTTTGTAAGCGCCAAATTTCCAAAATTAGGTTTGGGTCACGACCAAATCGGATTGTGACCAAAGTTATGGAACTAATTATGGTCGTGACCAGAGATTCTACTGTATTAAAAACAAATTATACTGGCTAACCAGTTTCCTAAGAAAAAGAGGTGGTGGTTTCCACATGGCTAAAATTTCTTCTGCAGAATCATGTTTGCTGAACTGAGCTGCTCTTCCTTACATATGAAATTGGCATGTGCACTAATCTTTATACTGTAGTATGGACTAACAAAAGAGTACTCTTATTACTGTTATACACTGCTATCATTTAAAAAAAATTATATTACATTCTTTAAAATTAATGTCAGTAATATGAATACAACACAGCACATAGAAATATGGCTGCCCATCTACAGTGGGGATTTTTTTCCTCTTACCAACTGGAAAGAACCTATGGCTATATTTAGTTTTTAGACAATAGGTTTCTCATGCTTGACTTTAAAAAATGTAGTCTAAAACCAAGGAAATCTTAAATTAATACTCTTCTGGGGCAATGGTTTCAATCTGTGATAGACTATGAGTGGAAGTCAAAATAACAACATCAGGATAATTTTCTCCACACTTTACAAACCTTAAAAGCAAATGTACTAGGAGCACATATAATAGCACATCTTTTTGCATGAAAATGCAAATGAGACTTTCCGTCTTGAATCTTTTGAGTCTCTTCTTCTTGTTAATAACAATTGACTTTCTACTGTCTAATTGGAATAGAACAACAATACCAGACCATTATCGATTAATTAAGGTTCCTTTAATGAGGAAACAAAGAGGAAGTATCAGAACAAATAAAACCACTTCCTATGTTTTAACAATGAGTTCTGAAGCCCTACAAATCAAGAACAATACAAATTGGCTTGTCTAAAGGAAAATGTACCAATGACCATGAGAATGTTCTTCTTGAAGTACTGAGTAAAGTATACATTTATTGGAGCTGTTAGTAGCGATTAGGATGCTTCTTCCTGTCTAGCTGTATAATAATTTTTTCAAGAAAAGCATCTACAAGTCCCCACTAACAGTTTTCAAGTAGGCAGTGGTTTATCTCTGCTCTCCAGTTGTTTCGTTCAATTGAGATGGATGCACTTAAATTTTCTGATCCCTATTGACTACAGCAACTGCCATTTCATCTCACCCTCCCATTAGTAATTGAGACCTGGCACTGCTACCTATTTTCCCCTCACTGATTAACATTTGACAAGTGGTTGACCTATGGGAAGGAGATCTTTTCCAATGGGCCCTCTTTTCAATATGGACCCTTTTCTCCCTCCCCCTATCCTTTCCTTAAAGTCTCTACTGTCCTTTACAGATCCCTTGAGTAGGAAAAGCAAGATTAGCGCGAAAGTGCCCATTGACTGACCTCTTTACCTCTTTCATCTCTATTCAGTAGCTTCTTTCCTGTTCCTGCCCTCATCCTTTCCTTATTTCATTCATTTCAAACATAAAGGTTAACTTTAAAAGACAGCTTGTTTTACTCTCTTTGGGTGTTATTAAAATATTTGATAGAACAACTTTCTAAAATGTTTGTATCTGGAAATTGTATGTAGACATAATACTTCTGCTTGGCTATAGGAGTAATATTACTTGACAAAAAAGGGAATTAAAACAAGCATGCCTAGTTTCTTATTTCAGACTCATCATAAAATTATCAAGGAATATTAAAATATATATTTAAGTTCTTAAATGAAAGAATATAATGCAATAAATGTAGTTTTGGTTTTGCTTCAAATCCTAGAGATTTACTCAATTACAATTCAGACTGAATATATTTCATTCAGCAGTGGGATCAGAAGTCAATTTTATTAAATCATTTGGTATTATTCAACTTATAAAGAAATGTAAAAATGACTTCACAATACTACTGAACATATCTCAGATGGATTTAGATGCTTAAGAGCAATTATTACCAATAATGGTACTAATCAAGATCATATAATTATGACCCTCTCTTGTGAAAGATAAAGGAGAATTTATGTAATGGCACTTTTTTATCATTGCTCCTTAGAATAGTAGTAATTAAAATTACTAAATTCCTGTTTCAAACACTTCCAGTTCCGTTAGTCTATTTCTTACATGATTTCAAAACTATCTTAAAAGTTTTAAAAGTATATGTGAAGAAGACTTGGGAACTGAATTTGATGGTTCAGCTTGTTAACTTTATATTGTTTTTAGCCCTATTTCAGCAAATCATCAAAAAAATCAACAAATATATTTCATGCATGGCAATAGATCCCTTAGAGTCTAGGCTTTCTGGATTCATTGGAAAGTGTGTAATAAAATTGGTACATATTACCATTTCTAGTGGCAATGAATATTTAGTCTTTCTCTTTGGCTGAAAGTTTGTAAGGAAATCAGAAAGATTATATAACAGTGTTGAATAATTAATGACAGTTAAGTTTTGTTGTCAGTTTTGTAGGATATATAAAATAATCCAATACCAGGATTAAACATTGTAAAAATTATTAAAATGGATACTAAAGATTGAAATACATATATAATTTTAAAAAGACTAGAAAATATCATTGGCTGTAAAATGAACCCAAGGGCAGAGAGTTTTGAAGAATTTTTAATCTATAATTAAATAACAACAACAACACTAAAAGGGCAGACTCAATGAACCATGAGGTCTTTTTCTGCCATCTATGTTTCTATGATTACTGTATTTGGCTCACCTTTGATCTCAGTTTTTTAGGTATTCAAAAAAGTAATTACAATTAAGGGTTTTTTTTTTTTTGTTTTTCTGTTTTTATTTTAATGTTTTGTTAACTAACTTGCTTTATTAAGTCCTCAGCCATATTTGATTTTTTTTTAATACACATGTGCTAGTAATCAGATCCTGCTAGGTAATTGTTGAAGGGGCAATAACACTGACTAGTGAAATATTATGATAGATAAAAGACAGACTAACGTTTGTAAACCATTTGTTTCAACAAATTCATTATCCGATTGCAATGTTTAGCACTCCTAATTTTGGTAAAGAAATCATAGTTCAGCTTGAACAATCGCTTTAATGCTTTCCCCATGCAACACTGAGCCCACATCGTTTGCTGTCATCTTCCATCCTCTGTCTCTAGAAATTTGCAGAAGGTAGAAGCAGAGAAGTCTAAATAATGCAGTAGTTCACCGTGGATGAGGAAGTGGTAAGGAGGAATAATTTGCAGTGTGCAGTATTAAAAGTCTCTTAAAGACTTTGAAGAAATTTGGAAATTTCACATCTGATGAAGAAATATGCTAAGCCTAGTATTAAGGCTATGTGAAAATATGACAACAATGTAGCTAAAACATAAACTGCAGATAAAAATACTTTTCTTTTCTGAGTTGAAAAAAATAATTTACAATTTGACCTTCAAAAATGTAAGGACATGATTCTGTATCTGCTGAATTGTACTGATCACACCAATAAAATAATAATATAATTGAAGTAGTTTGTTACATGCATTTGAGCGCAAACAAAATTAGTCTATATTTTAGGTGGTTTAAGATATAGCAACTGAAAGATTTGGGTAAGTATAAACCAGTGATGGAATTCAATTTTTTTTTACTACCAGTTCTGTGGGCGTGGCTTGGTTGGCTGGTGTGGCTTGGTGGGTGTGGCTTGGTGGGCGTGGAAGGGGAAGGATACCGCAAAATTCCCTCCCCACTCCAAGGGAAGGATATTGCAAAATCCCCATTCCTTCCCCACTCCTAGGGGAAGGATATTGCAAATTCTCCATTCCCACCCCACTCTGGGGCCTGCCAGAGGTGGCATTTGCTGGTTCTCCAAACTACTCAAAATTTCCACTACCAGTTCTCCAGAACCTGTCAGAACCTGCTGAATTTCACCTCTGGTATAAACTGATATTACAATGAATTGGTGGTCTGTGCCGAAAAAATGAATCCAGAAGTAGTCCTGGCAAATACAGCTAGGGAAATTGTCCCTTGCATTCCACAGCTAGATGTTGCTGAACATTTGAGAGTTATTAGAAAATATATGGGTAGAGACATGGTTTTTCCATTGCTATCTTTCTCTGACCTAAGAATGTGCAATCTAGATCTGTGAAAAGAAATAAAGAAGCAAACTAAAAGAAGAAACAGGAATAAAGTAAACTTTAGAGACAGTAGGGAGCTGGCTGTGTCTCTTAAAACCTGATAGGGAACTGTCAATTTAACTTACAACATTAACATTGGTTGACACCTTATATGTTTGTAAATAAAATCAAATATTTAAAAACACCACAAGCTTCTAGTGCTTTCTTTTCAAAGGGAAGCAGATAAGCATTGTGCCCATATATCTTTTCACTACTCAAAGGAAATGGGGGAATATATTCATTTCCTTAAAAAGAAATAAAGTGCTTTGCAAACAACAACACCAAGTATTATGGCTTTTAAACTGTTTTCTGACGATGTGTAGGAAGAAAGATAGAAGTTAGCCCTGAGACAGGTAATCCATCTGAGAAGGACAATTTAGAAAATCAATAATGGGATTACACAAGCATTTTGCCTCAGGGCCCCAGTAAGTGCTGGCTACAAGGATGAAGATGATAAAGAAGAGAGTGAGGAGGACTAGGGAGGCTTCAATCTTGGACTACATTTCTCAGCAAGGGTGAGATAATAGAAAAAATAGGTATGCTTATGATTATTAACTGACTTGAGAAAGACTTTTATCACATGGAAGTGAAATAACCCAAAGCAGAAACAAGTTTAATATCAGTAAGAAGCACTAATCCAATTACTAACTTTCATGATTTCAGATTGGCCATATTATCTCATAAATACTCATATTATATAAATGCTTATATGTGAGGTCATATATGTACCCAAGGACAATGGTTTGCAATTGTCCCAATATACTTTTAATCACCAAACTCTCTGTGCTGTCCATAGAACACTCTCATAGTGTTATCCTGAATTGAACATCCAGATTCTATCAGAAAAAAATGAAAACTCTACAATCATGTATTAGTATTAGATAGTGTAGGAGTATATAAAAACTTCATAAATGTAATCTTTGATGTCTAATAATTCCACATTAACTTTAAACCTATTGTTAAGAACAGTTATCTCAATATCAGTATGCCCAGATTACATAGTTCAATACATTTAAACAGGAACTATGAACCTTCACCTTTCAAAATAATTTAACCTTTTATTTAAAACTCAGGGTATACACTAGTATTTGTTAAGTCAATACATCTGCAGTCAACAGTCTCTAATAAATCAGAACTTGGAAACCTAGTTTTGCTCAATAATTTTCTTATGCTTGCTTTAAGAAAAATTATCTGCAGACAAGAATTTTTCAGCACATAACACTCTGCACTGAGAGAAAGAATTGGTCAAATGAGAAGTTGCAATTACCTTCATAGAGAGCGATCGGATACCAATTCTTGAAAAGTACTGATTATGTTGAATGGTTCCATGGACAACACCAAATCGTCCTTTCAAAGTTTTCACAATTTTGTAGGTTCTCAGCATTCTTGTCATCTTGAGGAAAGTGATTATTTTTTTTCCAGGATGGATTGTATACAAGCGTGCACAGAAACAATGCTAAAAACTCAACTGTGCTACTTTTGCTTTGTGTTTTTACTCAATCTTCTATTTAAAAACTTTAGCTTGACTCCTCCTTCCTTGCTCCTCCTTAAAGGAGGATCCAGTACAATCCTTACAGAAATATAAGCATAGATAGGAAAAATGTGAATCCTAGAACAAGTATGAAACAAGGTCCAACTGCTGGAAACAGAGGTAGAGATGCAGAGGTGTGTTGTATCAGCTTTCTTCTGGTACAATTTATTAAGATGTAAAAATCACATAATTCTTGCTGAGTTCTATTGATATGTCAAATTTGCAAATTTGGGGAATATCTGGTCTAAGAACCTTGATGGTTTAACTAAAAGCTATTTTATTCAGCATTTTACAAGGATTCAAGCTTTTAACCCAGTATCCACTTTCTATTTACATTTAGTTCCTGACTTAATTCAAGACTTATTCAGGATCTTAATTCTAATTATGTTTAGAAAAACAGATGACACATTATGGCACAGGTTCCAAGTTACCAATAAAAAGACATGCACTGTCCTTATTTTTCACCTTAAGAAATTATGGGGTGTTTGAGTAGGAGAAAGGAGATTTTTCAAAATAGAAGCAGCAATGTGAAAACATGGGAAGTTACAAATAGCCTGAATACAATTTGTAACTGTGTGATATAAACCTGAGCTGCACCAATGAGAGGAATGACAAAACTTGCTTTTCATCAGCTTAATTCCCCATATCAAACATTTCCCTGAGGGTATAATTTTGCATTCCTACATAAGTACAGGAATTGTGTTTTATTGGCCAAAGAGAATGATAAATAAAACTGTTGTATAGTTTCTTGTTATAACCTCATAATACAACAAAACTCAATACTCTTCAGTAATAATGTAATAACTGAGGCATATTTAGTTTGTGCTTAATTGGACAAATTCCTCAAACACTTTAGTAACTTTTGCTTACAACTAAATACAGAGCTAACCATTTACCTGATAGCATCCAACAAGAAAAACTGTATAGTTAATGTCTAATTCAAGAAGAAAGGTATATTGATCTTTCCTGGAAACTGAGCATTTCAATATATTTTTCCATAACATATTCAACACTGGTCCATAGTATGATCTGCATTTAAACATTAAATAAAGAAATTGGCTGTATCATTTTCATGCTTTGTAGCTTGTATCTGTTCACATGTGAAAGTTGATAGATTTCTTCCGGGGGGTGGGTGGGGGGTGGGAACAAAGCAAATAACTGTCCTGTTTCATGCATGAAAAATACTAGCAAATAGCATGAGTGGGTCAGAGTGTTAAGCAGCGGTGAAATCCAATTTTTTTTTACTACCGGTTCTGTGGGTGTGGCTTGGTAGGCATGATGTAGCTTGGTGGGTGTGGCAGGGGAAGGATACTGCAAAATCTCCATTCCCACCCCACTCCAGGGGAAGGATACTGCAAAATCCTCATTCCCTCCTCACTCCTGGGGGAAGAATATTGCAAAATCTCCATTCCCACTCTGGGGCCAGCCAGAGGTGGTATTTACCAGTTCTCCGAACTGCTCAAAATTTCTGCTACCGGTTCTCCAGAACCTGTCAGAACCTCCTGGATTTCACCCCTGGTGTTAAGATCTTACCGGTATAACATGTAATCAATAGGACATAAAAGAAATACTGAGAGTAGGTGTATGATCATTACCAGAAAAGACTCCTAACTGGAAGAGACAATTTACAGAGTCTAGAACAGGGGTGACAAACTGGCGGCACGAGGGCCAGACGCATCATGCTCAGGCCACTCCTACCCAAGCTCTGTGAAGGGGAAAACATAGCAAAACATCACATGATGGCAACGTGATGTCGCGAGTTTGACACCCATGGTCTAGAAAATGACCCAACAAGAGACTACTAAGTCAACTGGCTAATGTAGATGCTCTTTCAGCATGAGACTTCTTTCAAATAAAAAATGCCTCCACAAAGTCTCAGCTGTGGCTCCTTACAGCTGCTTAAAGCACAGAAATATTCAGCAGGAAGGACCAACTTTTAAATAGACATACAATTTAGCCCTTCTTCATCATTTGCCTTTAGCTCATAATTCTGAGCTGCTTATATTCAAGAGACTTTGGCAGATGGGTGTTCTCTGTGCAGGATCAATTTGGCTATCAGAATTCTCACAAATTAAAAAAAAGGGGCCCAATGATAGCTTAGCAACTAAATGCTTGGTCTTATAGTCCAAGTTCTTATAGTGGTCTTAAGGAACACATGAACACAGCTAGGTTTTTCCCACTAAAGTGGTACCCATTTATCTACTCGCAATATTGCATGCTTTCAATCTGCTGGGTAGGCAGGAGCTAGGAATCAAGTGGTGGGAGCTCACTCTATCTCCTGGAGCTGGGCTTGAACTGTTGAAATGCAGATAATTTCTGGTTGGCAGTTCCAGCATCATTAAGCTGCTGCACCACCATGTCATCTCCTGGCTCATAAAAGAACATCATTAGACTTCAGAAGCCAAGTCAAAGTGAGTGCTGCACTTCAAAAATATGTTTTGCAAGTTAGGGAGGTCATTAGAAACAAATTATAAATAATGTTTACCATGTCATTTTTATAGTGTTAAATTACATAATTATTTTTATTTTTAAAAAAAAGTTTTTAGTGTTTTGTTTGTAGTATATTTTTTGAATTGTAAGTAGCCTATAGCCATTGACTGAGATGAATGGCTATAGGGAAGGAAGGAAGGAAGGAAGGAAGGAAGGAAGGAAGGAAGGAAGGAAGGAAGGA
>WNWU01000006.1:50304663-50343312 GCA_012654045.1 Ptyas mucosa | reverse complement strand
AAAGGGGGGGGGGTGGGCCTGGCAAAGAAGCATGGTGTGGGAGGTGGGGGTCCTGGGGTGAGGGGGGGAATCAGAGTCTGTCCAGACAGTGCTTTAAATATCACTACCGTGAGTGGGAGGGGTAGGTATGGCGGGAAAAGGGTGCCATATCGAGTCAGGGGAGTACGCACCCACTGTGTACAAGCGGTGGCGTGCTCCGGCCCCCAAGGTTCCATCCGTTCCCCAGGTTGCATAGACCCTCAGGGCCCAGCCCTCCGGCTGATGCTGTGCAACTCCAGGTCCGTAGTAAATAAAGCCCCCCTCATTTGTGATCTTATTTGTGAGGGGAAAGCGGATCTGGCAGGTATTATGGAAACCTGGTTGGGCCAGGAGGGGGGGTTCCCCTCATTGAAATGTGCCCACCAGGTTTCCTCGCATTCCATCGGCCAAGGTCACAGGGCAGGGGTGGGGGAGTAGGGGTGATTATTGGTCATGGGGGATTTCAACCTTCCATCTGTGAGTAAGACGTCAGAGGTGGCTCAGGAGTTCATGGCTTCCATGACAGCTATGGATCTGACCCAGGTAATTCATGGCCCTACCCACACGGGGGGAAACAGGCTGGATCTGGTTTTCATCTCTGGACAGTGGTTGAGTGATCTTGAGATAGGGGACTTAGTCATTGAGCCCTTGCCATGGTCAGATCACTCTCTCCTTCATCTCGACTTTCAAACTGCTGCACCCCGCCGCAGAGAGGCGGAAGTTGGTTCCACCCCAGGCGCCTGATGGAACCTGATAGGTTCCAGATGGAGCTTGGGCCATTTCCTGAGGCTCTGGCACACGCCTCGACCGGAGACTTAGTGGCCGCCTGGGACAGGGCAGCCACTGGAGCTCTGGATCGAGTCGTGCCTTTGCGGCCTCTGACCCGGCGCCAATCTCAATTGGCTCCTTGGTTCTCCAAGGAGCTGAGGGAGTTGAAGCGCTGGAAAAGACGCCTAGAGAGTAGTTGGAGGGCCGGTCGTTCTGAATCTGACCGGACACTAGTGAGATCCCATATTAGGACTTACTTAGTGGCGATAAAAGCAGCCAAATGTAACTATTTTGCTGCTCTTATTGCATCATCAGATAATTGCCCAGCTGCCCTCTTTAGGGTGACCCGCTCCCTGCTACACCAGGAAGCGTGGGAGGACCCCTTGGAGGGTAGAGCCGAGGATTTGTTCAGTATCTGCATGATAAAATCACTCAGATTCGGGAAGATCTGGACTCCGACTGGGTAGTCTCGGGGGGAGGGACAGGGGCAGGTCTTGAGAATGTTATCTGGACTGAGTTTGATCCTGTGACCCCTGAGGACGTGGACAGGATTCTGGGCAGGCTGAATGTGACCACTTGTTTATTGGACCCATGTCCCTCCTGGTTAGTACTGGTTTCCTGGGAGGTAACATGCAGCTGGCTCCAGGGGATTATAAATGCTTCATTGGGTGAGGGTGACTTTCCTGTCGCCTTGAAAGAGGCGGTAGTGAGGCCTCTCCTCAAGAAGCCTTCCCTGGACCTGGCAATGTTGGTAAATTATCATCCGGTCTCCAACCTTCGCTTTCTGGTGAAGGTTGTCGAGAGTGTGGTTGCGCAACAGCTTCCCCAGCACCTGGATGAAACGACATATCTGGATCCGTTCCAGTCGGGCTTCAGACCCGGGTACAGCACAGAAATGGCATTGGTCGCATTGGTTGATGATCTCTGGAGGGCTCGGGACAGGGGGTGCTCCTCTGTCCTGGTCCTGTTAGATCTCTCAGCGGCTTTTGATACCATCGACCATGGTATCATGCTGCACCGGTTGGAAGAGTTGGGGGTGGGAGGCACTATGTTGCAGTGGTTCTCCTCCTTTCTCTCCGACCGGTCGCAGTCGGTGTTGACAGGGGGGCAGAGGTCGACCCCGAGGCCCCTCATATGTGGGGTGCCACAAGGGTCGGCACTCGCCCCTCCTGTTCAACATTTATGTGAAGCCATTGGGTGAGATCATCCGTGGTTTTGGGGTGATATATCATCAGTACGCTAATGACACCCAGCTGTACATCTCCACCCCAGACCACCCTAACGATGCCCTTGAAGTGATGTCCCGGTGCCTGGAGGCCATGCGGATCTGGATGGGGAGGAACAGGCTCAGACTCAACCCATCCAAGACCGAGTGGCCATGGTTTCCGACGCCCAGATATAGTCAGCTGGTGCCATCGCTGACTATCGGGGGCGAATCATTGGCCCCCACAGAGAGGGCGCGCAACTTGGGCGTCCTCCTGGATTCACGGCTGTCTTTATAAGAGGATTTGACGGCCGTGACCAGGAGGATTTTTCATCAGGTTCGCCTGATTCGCCAGTTGCGTCCCTTTCTGGATCGGGACTCTTTACACACAGTCACTCATGCCCTCGTCACCTCTCACCTGGACTATTGAAATGCTCTCTGCATGGGGCTCCCCTTGAGGAGCACCCAGAGGCTCCAACTGGCGCAGAGTGCGGCCACACGGGTGGTGATGGGAGCGACGTGGCGCTCCCATGTTACTCCTCTCCTGCGCGAGCTGCACTGGCTCCCGGTGGTCTTCCGGGTGCGCTTCAAGATATTGGTTACCACCTTTAAAGCGCTCCATGGCTTAGGACCCGGGTACTTGCGGGACCGCCTAATACCACAAATAGCCTCCCACCGACTGGTACGCTCTGATAGAGAGGGGTTCCTCCAGGTGCCGTTGGCCAAACAATGTCGACTGGCGGCCCCCAGGGGGAGAGCCTTCTCTATGGGGGCATCCACTATCTGGAACGAGCTCCCCCTGGAGATACAGAGGATACCAGACCTTCGCGCCTTCCGCCGTGAGCTAAAAACTTTTCTGTTCCATCAGGCGGGCCTGGCCTAATTTTTCTCCTTCTTCTGTAAAAATAATTTTAAAATTTTAAAATTTTAATATTTTAATATTTGGGGTTTTAATATTTTATAATTGGGTTTTTAAATAGTCGGGGCCATTGTTTAATTTGGTTTTATTTGGCTTTTAAATTTTGTATATATGTTTTTTTACTTTTGGCTGTTCACTGCCCTGAGTCCCCTCGGGGAGAAGGGCGGTATATAAATATAAATAAATAAATAAATATTTAATTTGGATTCCTGCACTAGTTAGTAAATGGGAAACTATCTGGAAATTCTTGGCAGGACCAAGAAGTCAAAAAGCCAAAAAACAAGGAAGGTAATGAAAAACCCCTCTGTAATGATGCCAAGAAAACTGTATAGGCATAGTAATTAGAAAATAACAAGTCAAGTGTTTTCTATTCACACACACACATGCATATGTATTCACACACCCACACAAACCTATCTGAGCAACAAGTTGAATTCAGTGGCCTAAATAGCCTTTTCCAAATGGATTGATTATGTGCTATCAAGTTGGTGTTGACTCTTAGAAACCACATACATAGATTTCATCCATGATGATGTCTCTCTAAAATAGCCCTTCAGGTCTTCTTGCACCTATCGACACTTGAACCTTTCTGGTGGTTGCCCTCTCCTCTTCCTTTCGACCTTTCCCAGCATTGGAGCTTGTTCCAGAAAACTAGGTCTTTTCACATTAAGTGTCCAAAGTAGGATAATTTTCCAATTTTATACTTTTAGTGAAAAGCATACTAAAATATTCTTATTTTTAATCCACATACACTATAGTGTGCACTGGCCAGTTGAGAATAATTTCCATGAATTTGGAATTAAAGACATTTGCCTTCAGGCCAGATAGCAAATTTTTCATATTTGCTAGCTTTACTCAGAAAAGAATCATTCTTTTCAAGCAAAACTGCAATAACTCATGCTTTCCTGGTTTTATATTCTTAATACATGCATAATTCACTTATATAACCAAATGTTACTATTTCTAAATGATTATACATAACTCAGGTAAGATATGTCAACTGCCATAATCATAATAACACTTCAAAACATGTGTTCAAACATTAAAAATCTGTAAGAAGTGAGGTACTCCTGTATCATCATCCCAAATCTTATAATGTATTTTCCTTACTTATCTCCAACTCTCCAATGTTAAAGCAGGGTCGCCTACACAGATATAAAAATTCATATACATTTCCAGTATGTCTTAAAATATTCTTATACAAATTATAATTAGTGGGATGTCCTCACTATTTCACACAAATAATTGGTTTGTACATGAACATATCATTGAAACATTTTTGAAAACATCAGCCAGTTGTAGTTTATGTACACAGAGAATCACCTTCCTCTATCAAGTGGAATTACCCACTCACCTCCAGAACAACTGAACATATTCCTATTTGCATACACAGAACAAAAGGCAAAAACTGTTTTCGTAATCATGAAACAGATAATCATTTAATAGGTAACTTGACATAATCAACCACTTCCTTGGAAATGTCCTAGCTATGTTCATTATGTGTTGTTTCCTTCTCAGGTTAGTAAAATAAAATCCATGTTCAAATATTTTTTTTGGTCACTAGAAGCTGATTGTTCTTCCCTGGACATGGGAGCAATATTCCTTCCAGGCGTAAGAAAGATAAGACCCTTCTGTTATCTTCAGCAGAAGAAAATGAACCAACGTATTGGTCAAACTCCATTGCCAATAGGATTAGTGGAATTAGCTGACACAGGAAATAAGCACTTTAACACCCAAAGCACTCTTGCATGGGTTGATTTAGAAGGGGTTAAGAGGACCACAATTAGACAATCTTATTTAAGAACAGTCTTTATTACTTAAATTTTTTCCATTCAGTGTGACCAGATTAGCATGTATTTCTGTTGCAGCTCCTGCCCTGTAGAACACCATGCCCCTCCCTGAAGTTAGATTGGCCCTGACTATGCTGACCTTCTAAAAAGGTTGAATGCTTGGAGTTGGGAGCAGGGCTGGGAGTTGGGAAGTTAGTTGGCCAACGGTATATTGTGCCTTTTGAGTATTTATTGAGTTTGATCCCAGCAACCATTATACGTTTTATTGTTTTTGTCATTGTTCTTGGTTTTTGTTTTGTTGTTGTTAGACATCCAGAATTAAATTTGCAAGATGGGCAGCGATATTTGTTGATTTAATTAATGAGTTAATACTTAATATATAAAGTAGGAGAGGGAAATATTGTAATATTGAATGAAAAGTAAGCAATTCTTTCCCCACATGTCCACATTTCTTGTGTCTGGCCTTGTTCTGTCCATGCTATTTTCATGGCAAATTATATAGTTGGCCATGAGTAAAGCCAATCTCATATGCCCTTTCAGAGCATTCACCCTTTGGCCATTGGGGGAATAACATATAAAGATTCCCCAAAATTTTGTACCCAATTTTGTTGACCAAGATTCTGTCTAGTCTGAGATAAAATTAAAACACCTGCAAAGATATTTTGTCATCTACATTGCCACATATTAAAAGGATGATGGGATCATAGACTTGGAATTTACCTTTGAGGTCACCTAGTCTAAGCTGTTCCGCAGCTAAGGGAGCATTTATGACACAGAACTCTAAAGACTCAGTTTGAAAACTTCCAGCAAAGGAGAGCTCCTTCTTACACGTCTGATCCACACACAGTGCTTACTGCAACATAAAGATGCCTCACCCACCATTTACCAAGGACATGTCCACATATGGGAGCCCCAGCCCTGTGGAATAAACTGCCCCCGGAAATGTGTAAGATCTCCGACCTCAGGGTATTTCGCTGTGCCCTTAAGACCCTGCTGTTCCGCCAGGCCGGGCTATCAATGTAATGATTTTAAATTGGAAGTTTTAAATTCTGGGGTTTTAATATTGAGCCGAAATTATTTAATACCTTTAAATTATTTTAATTGTTGTTTGTCTTTGTGCTTTTAATAGGCTGTACATCGCCCTGAGTCCCTTGGGAGAAGGGCGGTATAGAAATAAAAGTATTATTGTTGTTGTTGTTGTTGTTGTTGTTGTTGTTGTTGTTGTTATTATTATTATTATTATTATTATTATTATTATTATTATTATTATTATTATTGAGCCTCCACCTGGCTGACAGTTTAAAGCTCTTTGAGGATATTCTGCCATGAAAGTAGTGTTTTCCCTGGGAAAGAAGTTCTCCCATCCAAGCAATCTGTGGTTTAAGGAGGAGGAAGACACTTGAGAGGAAGTGGTCAGCGGCAGGGATCTCCTCCCCTACTATAAGGGGAGTTAGGTGGTTAGACAGCCTGTAGCATGTTGACAGGTTGTTGCGGAACTTCCCTTCCATCCATTCTCTAGTGTGCTGTCCTGCTCGCGTTCTCTCTCTCTCTCTCTCTCTCTCTCTCTCTCTCTCACACACACACACACACACACACACACACACACACACACACACAAACTGTGGTTTAGTGAGTTTATTAATATGCCCCCATAACTCCCTTCACCAAAACCCCAGAACTGTCCCAATTAACTCCAACCACAAGCAGACCAATGCTAGTTCACAGAGCAATGGCCAATGAGTCCACAAGGCATTTGAAAGTTTCCCAATCAAAATAAACCAATCAAAACCTGGCAAAATTAAATCCACAATACAAGAGGGCTTACAAGGGGAAAAAAAGTCCAGGGTTCACAAGGCATGGTATGAATCCAAAGCAAAGCAAGAATCACAACAACCAGCAAACACACAGCTAGGAAATAAACATGTTGTTTCCAGCATCACTTCCATCTCTCTGCTGGTGCAGCCCATCAAGGACGAAGCCTTCTCCTCATAAGTAATCTATCTGATCTTCTCTGCTCCTGCCTTTTCTCTGCCCTATGTGAAGGCAGTTCCTCTTCCTCTTCACTGACTTGCTCCAGCTGTATGTTTTCTCCACCTGAAGTCTCTGGGCTGCCCTGCTGCAGCTGTGTTTTAGCCAAACCAAGATGGCTGCTTGGCAGGGGTGAAATACTCCCGGTTCGGACCAGCTCAGGCGAGTAGGTAGCGATGGCCACGGGCAGTTCAGAGAACCGGTAGCAAAAATCCCTGCCCCCATCCCCCATGCCCAGCTGAGCCGTGCGATCATCAGAACCTTTTTTTTCTTTTAAATGGCTCTGAATCCCAGCTTGGATCGCCAGAGCCATGTAAAAGAAAAAAACTTTTTTCCTTTTAAATGGCTCTGCCTCCTAATCGGTAGCAAAAATCCCTCCCCTTCCCCCCCTCAGCTTGCTTACTTTAGCTGCTGGTCACAACACCTTGCTGTAATCCCTGCAATCGATTGCCTCAGCAAGCAACTGAATCTCCCTGCCTGCAATCAAGCAGGCAGGGAGTTGTGGACTTCAACTCCCAGAATTCCTCAGCCAGCAGATTAAAGCTGGCTGAGGAATTCTGGGAGTTGAAGTCTACAAGTCTTAAAGTTGCCAAGGTTGGAGACCCCTGTTCAATTGGGTAAGTTTTTTTCCCCTTTGGAAGCTTTAAAAAAATAGTTAATTGGGGATTTTTTTAGTTGTTCTTTTTTTAGACCTAGCCATTTAAAGTTTAGGAAGTTTTAAATTTAGCTGTTTTTATATAAAAATAAAAATAAAATAAAATAATATTTGTGCAGCTTTCTAAAATTTAGTGTGTTTCTGTAGTGTTTCACTCTAACTACACAATCACACAAAATCTCACAAAGCTGTATGTGGAATTTTGTGTGTGTAAAGTTTGAAAGTTGGTTTTTGGGGTTTTTTGAGGCTGTGTGAGGTTCTGCTTGTTGCAGGGGCCATTTTGGGTCTAGCACAGCTGCTTTTATATTGTGGGTGAGCCAGTTGTGTTGTGTTGTGTTTTGTAGGTTAAAAAAGGGCAAAGAAGTGACATTGACGCCCACCTGACCAACAAGCCACGCCCTCCCAGTCACCTTACCACCAAGCCACGCCCATTAATTAAGCCACGCTCACAGAACCGGTAGCAAAAAAATTTAGATTTCACCCCTGCTGCTTGGACCCATTAACCAACTCCCCTCCAGACGTGCCTGGAATTGGTTTATCTTCTTCTGAGCTGACATCTGGAGAGATAACTGAGGAAGCATCCAGGGGAGTCATCACAGTTGGCTGAGCAGTTCTGCAGTTCTGTTTTGGGCCTGAGGGAGACCAGAACTCTAGTTTTGATGTCCACTTCTTTTTTTGTTTTTTTCCTTAATGGGTTAGTCTGGCTCAACAGTGCGAGGTCTTGAACTGACTGGCCCTTTCTTGGTTTAAGACCTGTAAGGACATATTTCTTATGCTTCTATGGCATTCCCTTTGCCAGCAGTTATTGTTCCTGCCAAACCCATTTCCTAATTTCTTTTCCTCATATAATATTCTTCTTAAACATGTATTCCTGTAATGCTCTCTACATGGGGCTCCCCTTGAGGAGCACCCAGAGGCTTCAACTGGTCCAGAATGCGGCCGCGCGGGTAGTGACGGGAGCAACATGGCACTCCCATGTAACACCGCTCCTGCGCGAGCTGCACTGGCTCCCGGTGGTCTTCCGGGTGCGCTTCAAGGTGTTGCTTATCACCTTTAAAGTGCTCCATGGCATAGGGCCTAGTTATCTGCGAGACTGCCTACTGCCACAAATGACCTCCCACTGACCCGTGCGCTCCCACAGAGAGGGCCTCCTCAGGGTGCCATCAGCCAAACAATGTAGGCTGGTGACCCCCAGGGGAAGAGCCTTCTCTGTGGGGGCACCTACCCTCTGGAACCAGCTGCCCCCTGAGATAAGGAGATCTCAAGACTTCAGTGCCTTCCGACGTGCCCTTAAAACCTACTTTTTTCAACAAGCCGGGCTGGCTTAGGAAGAAATTTTAGACGTTTTTTAAATTGGTTTGTTATTTTTAAAATTGGAGCCAAATTTATATGTATTTTAATTCTTAATATTTGTATTGTATGTTTTTAATTCTGGCTGTTCACCGCCCTGAGTCCTCAGGGAGAAGGGCGGTATATAAATTTTAAATAAATAAATAAAAATAAATTCCATTGTAAAATATATCCTTCAACATAGAGTCCCCATCTTTTTCCTCTCCTACCCTTTTGAATTATCAGAACTATATATATTCTGTCATTTCACACAAGAATCAATAAAGTGGTTTTTCAATCTCCAGTCCTTCACCAACACTATCCAATGGCTGCATCATGGTTGCACATATTCATGCAACCAACAGAAGGGAGCCAAGAAAGACAAAAATCAATCAAAACAGAGCTGGAAGGGACCTTGGAGGTCTTCTAGTCCAACCCACTGCTAAAACCTATACCATTCCAGACAAGTGGCTGTCCAGTCTTTTCTTAAAATCTTCCATTGATGAAGCACCTACAACTTCTGAAAATAAGCTGTTCCATTGGTTAATTGTCCTTACTATTAGAAAGTTTCTCCTTAATTCCAGGTTGCTTATCTCCTTTATTAGTTTCCATCCATTGTTTCATGTTTTGTCTTCTGGTGCTTTGGAAAATAAGTTGACTCCCTCTTCTTTGTGGCAGCCCCTCAAATACTGGAATACTGCTATCATCCTTATTCCTTCTTTTTTCTAGACTGACCATATCCAATTCCTGCAACTGTTCTTCATATGTTTTTGTCTCCAGGCCCTTAATCATCTTAGTTGCTCTTCGTTGCACTTTTTCCAAAGTCTCAACATCTTTTTTTGTAATCTGGTGACCAAAACTGGATGCAGTATTCAAGGTGTGGTCTTACTAAGGCTTTATAAAGCAGTACTAATATTTCAAGTGATTCTATGCCTCTATTTATACAATCAAGGATTATATTACTTTTTTTGGCTGCTGCCACACATGTTTAAGTGATCATCCACTACGACTTCAAAGTTCCTCTCACAGTTACTGTTTTTGAGACAGGTTTTGCCTAATCTGTACTTATACCTTTGGTTTGTCCTGCCTAGATGTAAAATCTTGCTTTTGTCCACGTTAAATTTCATGTTGTTGGATAGGCCCATTTTCAAGTCTGTCAAGAACTTTTTGGATCCTGAGCTTGTCTTCTGGGGTATTGGCTATTCCTGCCAGCTTCATGTCATCTGCAAATTTGATGAGTTCCCCTTCTATTCCCTCATCTAAGTCATTTATGAAGATATTGAAGAGTATTGGGCCTAAGATGGAACCTTGTGGAACCCCCTGCTCATTTCCCTCCATGTAGATGTAGTACCATTAAAGACTACTTGTTGATTAGAATTTGTCAGCCAATTACAAATCCATCTGGTGGTGATATTCTGTATCCCACATTTTTCTAGTCTACTAAGAAGTAGTTTGTGGTCTACTTTGTCAAATGCCTTGCTGAAGTCTAAGTATGCTATGTCCACAGTATTTCACTGGTCTACTAATTTAGTCGCTCTGTCAAAAAATAAAATAATGTTTGGCATGATCTGTTTTAACAAACCCGTGCTGGCTACTAGTTATAACTTTATTTGTTTCTAGATGTTCAGAGCTCTTTTTTAAAAAAATATTTTTACCAATATCTTCCCAGATATTGATATTAAGCTGATTGGTCTGTAGTTTCCTGACTCTGGTTTTCCCTCCCCTTTTTTGAAGATGGGAATCACATCAGCTCTTTCCCAGTCCAGTATAGTTTTTCTTCTAGTTCCCTCCTCTACCATTTGTCAGCTAAATTGATTAGAAATCTGTTTGATCTCCTACTTGCTGCAGTTTGTCTCCCAGTTGATATTAGAGCAGTCAGAATCTCCCATTACCACTGTGGTATGTTTCCTACATACATTTGTTAATTGGTTAGCAAAGAGTTCCTCTATTTCTTCTGCTTGGTTGGGTGGCCTGTAGTATACACCTATAGCAGTGGTGACAAACTCATGGCCCGGGGCCAGATCCGGCCCATGGGGTGCTTAGATCTGGCTCATGGGCCCTCCTGGAAACAACAAAGGACTGGCCCGCAGTGCCTCTGCCAGTGAAAATGGAGCTCGGGAGAGCTATGTGCGGCCCTTCTGAGCTACATTTTCGCTGGCAGAGGGTTGCGGGAGGCCGTCACTGCTGAAAACAGAGCTTGGGAGTCCATTTTTGCTGGCAGAGTGCTTTGGCTACTACAGGTGCCAACACAAATGATGTTGAACTGGCTATGCCCCCCAAGGTCAAATCCTGATACAGCCCTCAATGAAATCGAGTTTAACACCCTGACCTATAGCAATGTCATTTTCTCCCCTTTTATATTGACCCATATGGATTCTAAGAGGTTTTCATCTTTGGTTTTGTGTATTTCTATAAAAATGTAATGATCTTTTATATATAATACAACTCCACTTCCTCTTTTGTTAGGTCTGTTACTTTTGAATAGTTTTTATCCTTCTATCAGTACATTCCAGTCATGAGTTTCATCCCATCAAGTTTCAGTAATGGCAACTATATCATATCATGTACTAATACTTCAAGTTCACCCTATTTGTTCCTAACCTTTGAGCATTAATGTATAGGCATTTGAGTCCTTTGTGTGTCTTGGATATGTTTTTTTATATCTCCTACTTTGTAACTGAGATTTCCATCCTTTGCATCACTCTCTACTTCATTATGTTTTCCTTTTTTTATTTCTTCTTTCTCTTTATTTCCTATCTTCTTGTATGATTGCTTATCTAGTGGTTTTTGCTTGGAATTGGATTCTAAAGTTTGTGAAGATTGCCCCCCCCCCCCATTTTAGTTTAAAGCTCTTTTGATAAGATGAGCCAGTAGTTTTCCGAATATATTCTTTCCAGTTCTTGTGAGTTGCAGTCCATTCCTTGCCAGTAGCCTTTCATGTATGTAATGCAGACCATGGTCTAGGAAGCCAAAGTTTTGTTGACGACACCAGTTTTTAATCCAGTGGTTTGTTTCTAAAATCCTTTGCTCCCTTAATGTATATTGGCCTTTTTTTGGAAGTATAGATGAAAAACCACTTGTGCTCCTAATTGTTTAACTTTCTTCCCTAGCTATTTTTAATCTCTTGTTATTGTTTTCAGATTGTTGTGTCATTGGTCCCCAAGTGTAGGAGAAGAAAGGATTAGTAATCCATGGGGTTGATTATTTTAGTAAGGTACTCAGTTACATCTTTGATTTTTGCTCCAGGGAGACTATATCATTCCCTGGATTGACTGCCTGGTCTGCAGAATATAGTTCTGTTTGCTTAAGAATTGAATCTCCTAACACCAATATTTGCCTTTTTTTCTTAGGGAAGTCTGGAATACTTTTCTCCCTTTCGCAGGGGTGCTGGGTTGTGCCTCTTTTTTAGAAACTATTAATGAATGCTCTGCTGTGGGTGTCTGCATATATTTTTCAGGGCAGTGGTGAAATGTAAAATTTGTTACTACTGGTTCTGTGGGCGTGGCTTGGTGGTGGTGGTGGTAATATGGGGGGTGGGTATGGCCAACTTTTTTTTTTAACTTTTAAAAGCATTTTTTCTACAACCTCTTCGGCTGAAGAGGTTGTAAAAAAATGTTTTTAAAAGCCTCTGACGATCGCAGATGACTTGCCTGATCAGCAGAGGCTTTATTTCCTTTTAAAAACATTTTTCTATAACCTCTTCAGCCGAAGAGGTTGTAGAAAAAATGCTTTTAAAAGCCTCTGATGATCCCAGCTGAGCCACGCGATCATCAGAGGCTTTTTTTTACTTTTAAAAGCATTTTTTCGGCCGAAGAGGTTGTAGAAAAAATGCTTTTAAAAATTAAAAAAACCTCTGATGATTGCGCGGCTCAGCTGGGCATGGGGGGGAGGGGCAGGGATTTTTGCTACCAGTTCTCCAAACTACCCGCCTCCATCGCTACCGGATCAGGCGATCCGGTCCGAACCGAGAGCATTTCACCCCTGCTTCAGGGGGAGGCTATGAAAAGAATTGTTCAGTTCCAGAGGGGCTTCATTGGAGTGAGCTAGGGTAGATAATAGGGGCTTTGCTCTTGGTTGTTGTTTTCTTCTAAAAGTAAACGTTTCCATCACACTTCCCCTTTCGGTACATGCATAGGGTCATTTTTACAAAAGCTGTTTATTCCCTGTTTTGTTCAGTTTGGGTATATCGGTTTTCTTCTTTATATTCATATATGGGGTCATTTATTAAGAAGCTGTTTGTTTCCTGTTGTGTTTTATTTTCATGTAGTCTTCTTGTTTAAGTTGGGATTTCTCACTTTGTTCATTGAGTTTCAGAGTGGCTAGAGTTGCCGCTAGACCTTTTAATTTTTCTTCTAGTAATTCAAGTAGTTTACATTTTAGTAATTCAAGTAGTTTACATACATAGTTTCAGTGGGGATAAGCTGAAATATATGGCACAGTTTGCAAGTCACTATAGTGTCAGTCTCTATTTTCGTGACTTTTTTTGTTAAAAAAATTCTAAAAATTAAATATCTTCCCTGTTTTGAAGTGTCTGTCTCTTTTTCTGTGGTTTTTTTCTCTTAGATCATTAAAAATTTTATTAATTCTGGGGAATTAAAACAAGTAAACTGTTTTTAATTTTTTAACTGAAAAAAAGAAATTAAAAATTGAAAAAAATTAAAAATTAAAAAAGAAATATAAAATTGAAAAAGATTTAAAAATTAAAAAAAGAATTGAACATTAAAAATGATATTTAAGAGTTGAAAAATTAAAATTTGAAAAAAAATTAAAAATTGAAAAAAGATTTTTTTAAAGAAAGGGATTCAGAAATTTTAAAAAATTAAGAATTTACAAAAGTTCTTGGCCCTTTATGAAGTAATATGCACTTCTTTTTGCACTCTAACTCTGTCTAGTCAAAATGTTGAAATACAATAATCATTTTGGAAAAATTATATGGATCTTGTAGCCTCCCATTATCTCCATCTCATCAAAATCCTTCAGGGCTGCAGAAATCTGTCAACTCTTTGCTGCCATCCACTGGTCATTAGGTTGATAGGTCAACGGTGAAAGAAAATGGTACAAAAAATGATTGCCCAGCCCTGCACATGTTCTGACTATTACCCTGCACCCTGGTGATTTATAGCTGGTAACATTCAAATTTAAGCTTGGGAAAACTACCAATCACTGTCTTTCTAATGTCACACACGGAGTCCTAGAAATAAGGAGAAATTTTCTGACAGTGAGAACAATCAACCAATGGAACAGCTTGCCTTCGGACATTGTGGGAGCTTCATCACTGGAGACTTTCAAGAAGAGATTGGACTGCCATTTGTCAGAAATGGTGTAGGATCTCCTGCTTGGGCGTGGGGTTGGACTAGATGACAAGGTCCCTTCCAAATCTGTTAATCTAATCTAGGTGTGTCAGCAGCACATTAAGAATAGAGTCAGGATTATGTGATTAATGCCAATATTGTCTTCTCCTAGCTTCAGGAAGGAAGGAAAGCACAGGAAAACAACTATGTGGGTGAGCTGCATGTGATGATATCATATTTTCCTTAAACTATCCCTTTTGTAGACTAAACATAGTCAAATCCCTTCCTTAACAGTTCCTTGGTAGAACTTAATTTCCAGACTCTTTACCTTCTTGGTAGGCCTCATTTGATTTGGTTCCAAATTATTCCTATATTTTTTTAATTGTGGTGCTCAGAACTGGTCATAATATTTCAAATAATGTCTGACTGGGACTGGGTAGAGCAGAAAAATTATGTCTCATGATCTGGTTTCTATGCTCCTGTTAATACAAGTAGTCCTTGATTTATGAGCACAAAATGAACCCAAAATTTGAAGACATTTGTTAAGTGAGTTTTGCCCCATTTTATGATCTTTCTTGCGACAATAGTTAAATGAATCACTGCACTGGATAAATTAGTAATCCGGTTGTTAAGTGAATCTAACTTCCCACATTGACTTTGCTTGTCAGAAGGTCACAAAAGGTGATCACATGACCTTGGGACACTGCAATGGTCATAAATATGAACCATTTGCCAAGCATTTGAATTTTGATTACATGACCATAGAGATACTGCAAAGGTTATAACTGTAAAACTGGTCACATTTTAGTGCCGTTGTAACTTTGAATGGTCACTAAATGAATTATTGTAAGTCAAGGACTACTGACCTTTTTAGCAACTGTATTATACTGCTGGCACATATTTAAATGTGTTTAACCAGGACATCCAGAGCCATTTCGCCCTACCACTGCCAAACTAGATCTCCCTCATTCTATATGTATGCCTTTCATATTCCTATCCAGAAGTCAGAATAGAGCTGGAAGGGATGTTGGATGTCTTCTAGTCCAACCCCCTGCTCAAGTAAGAGACCCTATACCATTTCAGACAGGTGGCTGTCCGGTCTTTTATTAAAAACCTCAAATACAGATACCCAAATACAGACCTGTATATTTCTGCCCATTAAATTCCATCCTATTCATTTTAGTCCTATGCTCCAACCTGTTTACATCTTTTAAAATCTGTTCTCTATTGCCCTTAAACTGTTAAAAATAGGAATCAAGTAATAATAACCAGAGACCCAGTTTGGTGCACTGGTGAAGGCATCAGATTAGCAACCCAGAGACTGTGAATTCTAGACCACCCTTAGACATGAAGCCAGCTGGTGACCTTGGGCCAGTCCCTCTCTCTTAACCCTAGGAAGCAGGCAATGACAAGCCCCTTCTGAAAATCCTTGCCAAGAAAACTGCAGGGGCTAATCCAGATAGTTGCCTGAAAGACACGCACACAAAAACATTACAGTATTAAGCAAAATATGATAAATTAAAATGCTTTTAAAATGAACAATAATATTTTCTGAAATCTAGGAAAACTTGTCAAATGCAATTAAGTCAAATGAATTTGTGTTGAAATGCACTCTGTTGCATGGAGACAGAGAAGCCGCTTGCTACGTTAGCTTCATAAATGGTGATAAGATTATGACTTTGCACCAACACTCTTACCTCTGAACCAGTGGAGTTTAGAGGAGTTTATAATTATCTTCATTTCCTACCCACCCCCACTCTATAATTTATTGAATAGTTTTTTTAGCTAGACAGGGTAGATTATAGAAAGAAGAATATTATGCTGTAATTTCAGAAAGAAAGGTCAAAATAAAAGGTTGGATCAGGGAGAGATTCAGCCTAGTAAGGAGAAATTTCCTAATAGAACAATAAACAATAGATCAATAAGTCTTCAGAAGTTGTGAATGCTCCATCATGAGAGGTTTTTAAGAAGAGATTGGACAGCAATTTGTCTGAAATGGTACAAGGTCTCATGCAAGAAGATGGACTAGAAGACCTTCAAGATCCCTTCCACTCTGTTATTCTGTTAAAATATAAGTGTGCATATAACTGCTGTAAAGAATATTGGAAGCTAATCTTTGTACAAGTAATCCTGTACAAAGACCATGGGGATGCTGCAACAGCCATAAATGTGAAAAATGGTCATAAGTCATTTTTTTCAGTGCCGTTGTAACTTCGAATGGTCACTAAGCAAACTATTATAAATTGAGGACTACCTGTATCTTTCTTTTCTATTTTCCTTAAACTTGTTTGTTTTCTAGCACTTTTTGCTTTGTCTTTGATTTTTTCCTCCCTTTATATGTGTTAAAATACAATTTCTTCCAGATAGACATCCTTTTATAAAGAAAGAGATGAACACAATAATCCCAATTACAGCTTGCAATACCAACTAATTTGAACAAAAATGCCTTTTGTTTTAATGACTCTCTCCTCCTGATACTGGCTTATCTTAGAAATAAGGACTTTGCTCACTAAGAAATCCAGAGGTTAGAAGCATTTTGTATGCAAAAGGTCTTTTTTTAGAAATATGCATTTCTAAAGCTATGCATTTCTTTTGACACTTTAAAAATAATATGTCCTTCCCACATCTTGCTCAAGGTTTGTACTATTCTCTTTCTTTTCTTAAGACAGGGTGTTAAGCACTTAAAAGACTTCAGTGAAGAATTCCCTTCAGTTGTTTGCTGTTCCATCTAGAAGCATTTACAATCTTCACCTTGACTACACCATAAATACATGGGCATTGGTTGGCAATAATTCAATCATGTCAGCCAGCATGTCTACAAAGACATCTGATGAGAAAACATATTATGGAAAGTCACCAAGAATTTTCTTCCACTAGATTTCATTCTCTGGATAAGAGGTTCTCCAGAAAGAAAAAGCAAATAAAAAAGATAATCTATATATCAAGTCTGAACAAATCTTTTCAAGAAGTATAGAAAGGGGAGGAGGGGAGTTAAGGGGTAAGACTTGATCATGTGGTTGTGGCCTTCATCTTGATTTTTTTTTGTCCCCTTTGAACACCCAGAGAAGAGGCACAAGGTATTTTATACCATGTGTTCTCAGAACTTTGTACACTTTAAAATAAATTAGTGTTTCCAAGTTGAACAAGCATAACATCTTTCTGTTAGTCACTTTGTTGAGACAATTAAAGAAAATGCCCATTTTCTCTGGTATATTCATCTATGTATATTGGAGTAGTAGCTAGCTTATGTTGGCATTTATGAGTCTAGGAACAAAGACAACATTGCCCCACATTACATCCACCCAGCCCATCAGGATGGGAAGGGCAGATGTAATGTATGCTATGGATCCCATTAATTAAGGATGTACAACCAGTGGGATCACAAAAAAGGGCCTTCTTGGTGGTGACCCCTTCCCCATAGAACTTCATTCTCCCTGAAATGCAGTTGGCACATCTTATTGCTTTTCTAAAAGGCCCTGAAGATATGGTTTTGTCAGCATGCCTGGGAACCAGAAATGGAGATGGAGCTGATCAAGTGGTTGATTTGATTATGTTGCTGCTGCCATAGGAGTGGGGGTGGGCTGGGATTTTTATGTTGTGGATTTTTAATGTTGTAAGTCATCTGGACTTACCTATATGTGAGTTGAGAAACCATATAAATTTATTAAATAAATAAACATTGATTTTTTTAAGCAAATGACTATAAAATATAATAGTGTAAGTTCATACTAAGGCCTGCCTTTTCTCCAGATGTTGTCTCAAATCATTCCTGGATCTTTTTTTCAAGGTAATAAACCTATGATAGTCTGCCACATGGCAGCCCAAAATCATCAAGTCCTAGCCTGAGAGTTGGCTGAATATCACCCTAGTGTAGCTAATCGTGCCTCCTGAGACAATTATGCACGGTGAGAGATGGATGGCTGTGCAATAGCAGTTATTACATGATTTGTGCATGACACATCTCTATGGAGACCAGTGTTGTGGGGTGACAGTAGATTGAGAGTTGACTATTTCACCTCCATATTTAGAATAATCTTCTGGACTCTGTGTAAACAAAATAATGGCTTGATAATCATTTTACACAGTATAGGTAATCTGTAACTTACAACCATTCGTATAGTAACACTTATAAAGGCACTAAAAAAAGTTACTTATGACTGTTTTTCACACTTACGACTGTTGCAACATCCCCACGGTCATGGGATCAAAATTTGGCTGCTTGGAAACTGGCATATATTTATGACAGTTGCAGTCTCTTGGGTTCATGTGAACACCGTTTGCCACCTTCTAACAAGTCAAGTCAGTGGAGAAGCCAGATTCACTTTACAGCTATATTACTAACTTAACAACTGCAGTGATTCCCTTAAGAACTGTGGCAAGAAAGGTCATAAAATAGGGCAAAACTCACTTAATAACTTTCTTGCTTAGCAACAGAAAATTTGGACTCAGTTGCTGTTGTAAGTTGAGGGCTACCTATGTTTCCTTTCCCATGTTCTGATGAAGAAGAAGAAAAGGCAACATTTTGTTTTCTTCCTGTTCTTGCCCCAGATAAGCCTGAAAACAAGTTGCAGCTGTGGTTCACAATAAATATATCCATGCAGTCTGTTGGTTTAACTTATACATAAATACAGAGTAGGCAGAGATGTGCCTTAGGCAATAGACAACTGTTTAAATGGGACAACATATAATATGCTGTTTACTGGGAAGGGAGGCAAATTTTGATTGACTGGTAAAATGTTCTCTTGGGGGAAAATGTAACAAATCTACTAACTCAGCTGAAATGTTTGCTGCAATTTTTAAACAAATTTATCTGTGTCCTCCCACTAAGGAATTGTAACTTAGTAGATAAAGCAACCTTGCATGTTAGGAAATTCATGTGACTCTCATGTGCTCTTTCCAAATACAGGGTTATTACTATCAGGTCATTTCAGACATAGATCTACACTGCCCTCCACTGACAAAACTTCCAACGGTTGCTTATAGGAAAGGAGCAAAATGGCTTCTGTGGAAAAAGAATGGAACTTATCAGTACATGACTCTGCTCACACAGCCCTGTTAGGTAAAATAATCAACCTAATGTATATGCGTGTAAGGGTTAATGTTCTTATTGTTAACCCCTCCCAGAGCTCTTCCTTACCCATGATCCTCCTTCTGTATATATATTTGGTGCTCCTTCCCAGACCTCTTGTCTTGTCCTGATATCCTGTGTTTAAGAAACAAAATAAAAGGTGTTAGTCAACAGCAGACTGAATCCTTGGTTCATTTCTGGGCCTGAAAATAAAACATAACAAATTGGTAGCAGCCGATGGTCTTGAAGATCCATCAAAAACAAAACAATGCAGGACACCACCAATACAAGAAAAGGACCAACCACTAGGTCCTTCAAGAAGAAGATAGCAGCACAAATAATCTCAAACACAAACAAGAATGAAAAAGAAAAATCATCCACGAGAGAAAACTCTCCTGAATTGAAGGATGACCACCTAATCGCTGAAATAAGAAAAGAAGAGAAGAGAGATCTAATAGAAATGATAAAGTCAACCCCAGACGATCCAGTACTGCTAGTGAAACTCCACAGTGTGATAAAGGACCACGGAGCAGCAGCAGACGGAAAAGAAACAAGCAAACATCTACAAAACAGAAATGAATCGGTAAGAGAACTCTACCCCATGCACGAACCAAAAGAAGAAACCGAATGGCTTTTTGCGCCTTTTTCGTGGCCGCCATATTGTGAGATCGACCCGCCAAAAATGGCCGACCTGTCAATCAAAGATCTGGATTTGAATCCAGACAAAAGAAACGAAAATCAAAAAGAAAAGAAATATCAAAATTTAACAACTAATAAAGGGCAAGCCTGGCAAGACTCAAACAAGCCACCCACCGAAAAGGAAATAGAAAAAGCCATGCAGCTACTAGAAGCAGCATTCGGGGGAAAGCTAAAAATATCCAAACTGCAACAAGATGAACCCGAATCAACAACAAACTCCACAATCACCAAAATTCAAAAAAGACTAAGCTACCTAGAAAAACCATCTATAACCTGCAGAAGAAAGCACTCCACCTCCTACGAAGAAAACTCAGAAGAGGAAATAGACGCACCGCCAGAAAGAAACCCAAGCCGCAACACGAGGGAAACGAACTACCCGACCGACCAGAAAAACAAAAATACTTACCAAGCTAGCAGACGATCCAGACGGCTTCTAAATCCACCATCGACTACCGAAGAGCCCCCGGAACCAACGCCAGAGAGCATCGGAGCGAATGGAGCCATCCCTGGGAAGCCGCGAACCAGAGCTCCTACCCCGATGACGGCAAAGGCAAAATGAATTGTGAGCATGCGCAGTACCGCTCAGCACCTGACAGCATAGAAACAAATCAGCACAGACTTGCCTCCAGCGTGCCTATGCCCTATTGTGAGTACAGCTATGACAGGAACCATGGACAGCGGCAAGGCATGGGTAACTATATGCATCACACAAACATTTTTGCAACTGATTTAATTAAACTTAAGGCTGATGGGACAAATTTACAAGAATGGGGACAGCAACTAGAGATTATGTATTTAAAAGAAAATATGTTATTCTTTCTGTATGATCCTCCCACCAAACCTTGGAACTGTGACATAGACTGTCTCCATCACAAAGCATACTATATGATAATACCCACAATTTCACCATGTATTTTCCCTAGCATAGAACACAACCTTACTGTATCAGAAATATTTCAAAAACTGTACAACCTATTTCAGAGAAACAATGCTGCTTCCACATCCAGAAAATCCAGGGAATTTTATGGGGCCAGATTAAGGGGCGGAATGACTATGAGTGAACATATTCTTAAACTGAATGCAGCCAGAGTTGAACTCATCCAAAGGGGGGAGGTCATCCCAGAAAATAGTTTAAAAAGTGTGATCATAAATTCCCTTGACCCAAGTTGGGACAATTACATCACTGTATTAGACAACTTAAATATTGAACAGCTCACTCTAGAAGATCTGACTAGTAGACTCATAGCAGAAGACAGAAACAGGAGAGAGAGAGATCAACCAGCCGGAGGGATGATGGATATAAAAGAAAGGTAGAACCACGAAACAGGGACAGATACACTTATGGGTGCCACATATGTGGGTCAAACAATCACTATCAAAGGGACTGCCCAAGAGGTACTGAATATAGATCACATTACAAAAGCAAGGAGAGACCAGAAAGAAGGGTGAACTTCTCTGGCAGGAACTCCCCTGACTATAGGGAGAAACGCAGTGAGACACCAAATTCCAGGTACAAACCCAGAAGTAGAGACAATTCTAAGGAGGGCAGACAGGATTATCAATATGGTCTAGGAGATGATAACATCGAGATTTCAGACAATCACCGTAATTGGCTCATAGACTCTGGAGCTACGTGTCACACCACATGCAATAAAGAAATACTAAAAAAATTTATACCAACAAACTACTACATCAGAGTAGCAAATCAAAGAAGGGTTTCTGTAAAAGGAATAGGCAGTGTCAACATAAAAGGGATAGGACAAATAGAGGGGGTGCTCTTCATGCCCGAAATCCCCCAGAACATATTGGCCACAATAAAGTTAACAAAAGAACATGAAATAACCACATCCTTCAGTAATGGTAAAGCATACATGTATAAGAATAACGAACCCATAAAGGAAATAATTGTAAAAGGGGGATTAGCCTATCTGTGCCCTGGGGAAAGAAATTGTGAAAACTCATGTAATGAGGTTGTAAAACATGTATCAGGGGATAAACCAAATGATTGTTCTAATGTATCAAAGATTACAAATGGAAAAATGTTACATGATAATTGCGCACACCTGCTGCATAGGAGATTAGGCCACGCAAGCTTCCAAACCATACAAAAAATGTCAGAGTGCTCGGAAGATGTTAAAGTAAAAAATTGTGACAATTACTTAGACTGTTCTGTCTGTAAATCATCCAAAATCAGATGCAAACCCAAACCCAAAAAAGCTTCACACACAACCCAATCAGTATTCCAATTAGTACATTAGCACAAAGGACCTTGTTGGCCCTTTGAGGCCTTCAATTAAATATAGAAAAAAAATATTTTTTAACAATTGTTGACGACTTTAGCAGGTATGGCTTTGTCTATACACTCAACCATAAACACGAAACATTCAAAAGGGTAAAAGAATTCTATAAAAAAATTGAAATCCAACATGGAGTAAAAATCAAGCAGTTTATGACCGATAGAGGTTCTGAATTCTTGTCTAAAGAATTTATTGAGTGGACAAATGACCAGGGCATCAAACACTACAAATCCTGCCTGTTCTCACCGTTTCAGAACGGGATCGTAGAAAGAAAAAATGGTTTGTTGCAAACCATGGTTAGATGTGTGCTAGCGGATGCTGGCTTAAGTCAATCATTCTTGTATTCAAATTATACTCTAAATCGCCTCTGGTCAAGTACAGTTGATAAGTCCCCCTGTGAAGTCATGTTTAACAGAAAACCAAAGGTGGGCCACCTGCACATTTTCGGGGTGACGGCCGATGTGTATATACCCAAACAGATAAGACGTAAAGGGGACAAAATATCAAAAAAACTGATTTTTATGGGTTACGAAACAGGCACGAAAGGTTATAAATTCATAGACCAAAACAATAATTTCGTCATCTCTAGGACTACAAATTTTCATGAGCACAGTAACTGGTCCAAACTACATTTAAATGACTTATGTCAAAATAAAAAAGGTATCGCATTAGAAGAAAGTAATCAGGAGCAAAAAAACACAATCCTAAAGCCCCAAAATAAACCAAAACCAAACTACACTAAACTGTACAAAAAGGAATGGAAGGAGGGACATCCAGTGATACACATAGACAAACTATCCAACAAAGAAACCCGATTCCTACATTCTGATGAAACACCAAAGAATAGACCAATCAGATCAAATAGAAATGTAAAACCAAAACATTTACAAGATTATGTACTTTCTCTGGAAACTCCCAAGATTACACCGAAAAACTATCATGATATATCCAAATTACCCATAGAAGAAAAACAAAAATGGGAAGAGGCAATCAAAAGGGAAATGGATAGCTTAAAGGAGTTGAAGGTTTATACACCAGTTTCCACACCCTTAGAAAAGTCACCTATAGGCACCAAATGGGTATTTAAAATTAAGGAATTGGAAAACGATAAATTACTGTATAAAGCTAGATTAGTCACCCAGGGTTTTGCCCAAAAATTTCCGGATGATTATGAAGATACCTATTCCCCAACTGTTAGATCTGAGAGTGTGAAGATTGCCTTCACTCTAGCCTCCATCTTAGATTTGGATGCCCACCAATTCGATGTTCAGACAGCCTATTTGCACGCTGACCTCGACAAAAAAATATACGTAAAAGCACCACCCAATGAAAACCCAAAAACTAACAATTTCTGGTTATTAAATAAAAGTCTTTACGGCCTACGTCAGTCAGGAAAGCGTTGGTACGATTGTTTGTTAAAAATCCTCACTGATTTGGGGTTCAAAGCTACATCTGCAGACCCATGTTTTTTTGTTAAATCGGTTGGATCATCAAAGGAATTTGTACTCGTCTATGTAGATGATATTTTATATTTTGGTAAAGAAAAGGCAAAATGTGAAGAGTTTGCAAAAGGACTGGGTAATCATTTTAACTTAAAAATATTAGGTAAAGTAAATAAATATCTAGGAGTGCAAATAGAAAAAATATCAAAGGGTTTTAAATTATCCCAAAAAGAAAAAATCTTGGAATTAATTCAAAAATGTAGTATGTGTAATTCTAAACCATCAGACACACCCATGTCAGTTGACTTTGTGAAAAATATGAACGGGGAGTACGAACCATTCAATGACAACACCACATATAGATCTGTAATAGGATCTTTATTGTATATATCTAATTGGACTCGTCCAGACATCACACTCGCAGTAAACTTCCTCTCTAGAAATGTAAATAAACCCACTTCATTCCATTGGGAAGGTGTAAAAAGGGTATTAAGATATTTAAATTCTACTATTAATTTCTGTCTATTTTTGGAACCTTCAATAACTAAGAAACCTGCTTTATCTTGTTTTGCGGACGCTGATTGGGCCGGAGACCCAAAGAGTCGAAAAAGCACATCAGGTTATGTGTTCTTTGTGAATGATTCTCCTGTCTATTGGTTCACTGGGAAACAAAGTCTCATTGCCACTTCAACGGCTGAAGCCGAATATATTTGCCTTTCCAAGGCAGCAAATAGCCTGACATGGTTTGACGATCTCTTGACTGAAATATGGACTGAACCCAACTATCTGATACATATCCAGGAAGATAATCAAGCGGCCATTGACATTTCTGCTGCTGAGGCCGTCGGAAAAAGATCCAGACATATTGACATAAAATTCAAACACGTAAGACAAATGTCAGACATTGGATTTATAAAATTAGTTCATTGTGAGACATCTGAACAAACGGCGGATGTGTTAACCAAACCATTGCCTTCAAGACAACACATGTATTTGACTAGAAAGTTATGTGTGAGTTTGTGAACGGTTGAATATTTTAAGAGGGGGATTTGTTAGGTAAAATAATCAACCTAATGTATATGCGTGTAAGGGTTAATGTTCTTATTGTTAACCCCTCCCAGAGCTCCTCCTTACCCATGATCCTCCTTCTGTATATATATTTGGTGCTCCTTCCCAGACCTCTTGTCTTGTCCTGGTATCCTGTGTTTAAGAAACAAAATAAAAGGTGTTAGTCAACAGCAGACTGAATCCTTGGTTCATTTCTGGGCCTGAAAATAAAACATAACAAGCCCTGTAAGTCAAAACGAAGCTATAGCAAGCTCACCAGGCCAAGCTAAAACATGTTTTACTCATAAAGAAAAAAGACACTTCCTAGTAAATCTTGGAAGAATTAAGATTATCTAAAAGGAATAGAGTAGGAATCCATTCAAACCCCTAGCTCTATGTTTTACATCAGGCCTATCCAACATGTGGCCCTGAACAGCTAGTGATGTGGCTCCACAAGATTATAAACTTTTAACATCATTATGTAATTTTTAATTATTTTTATATACATTAATTATATTGTATATTTTATATGCAGTCCAAGAGAATCCTTTTCACTCAGTGTGGCCCAGGAAAGCCAAAAGTTGGAGGACACCCATGCTCTAGTCTACATGGTATCTCTCACTGCCAACTGTGAGTCCTCCAAATTAAATAAACATAAATAACATTTCATAAACATCTCAACTATCTTGAGAATATAAAATATTATGAGATGGTTGCTCTTATCACTGATTTTGAAAAGAGCAGAGGTGGCACAGTGGTTAAAGTGCAGTACTGCAGGCTACTTCAGCTGACTGCTAGCTGCAGTTCAGCAGATCGAATCTCACCGGCTCAAGGTTGACTCAGCCTTCCATCCTTCCGAGGTGGGTAAAATGAGGACCCAGATATGCTGGGTCATTGCTGAGGGGGCAATATGCTGACACTGTAAACCACTTAGAGAGGGCTGTAAAAGCACTATGAAGCGGTATATAAATCTAAGTGCTATTGCTATTTCAAGAAAGAATGAAAAAATCTTGCTGGATTTTCAGTCAGAATGCCAATGTCTTAAAGAGATTTGGCTATTTTACAAAATTCAGCCACTTTCATAAGCAGTGTTTTGGGACAGTATGAGCAGTAAAGTCACATGTTGGTATCTAGCATCTGAAAAAGATAACCCACCTCTGGATTAGTATATGTACAGAACCAAAGAATAAAAACGTACAGCAACTAGTAGCAGTGAACTAAAAGTTAAAGCCCTATAAATCCCAGGCTAGTGGAACTGAGCTTTCCATGAAACCCAGCAGTATTGATTTATCACATTCTAGAAGAAATGTCTACAGAAATGGCAACCTGAACTGTAAAAGGCAGCTAGAGAACCAAGAGTGGAGAGATGGCAGCATTTTTTTTTTACATTTAGTTATCCTTTTTGTCCTAACTTAAACTTCACAGAAATTCTTCCTTTTCTTTGTATGGGTGGGTTAGAACTGGCTGATGCACAGAACCTAAAGGGTTCATTATGCTTTTATATACATTGCATGGAGTTCTCATGCAGAATTCTCATCAATATTAGAGTCAGCAGGTTAAGGAATAATCAGAGATGATCAACAAATTGCCTTTGAATGCCTATGAGATAAAAGTCATGGTGATATAGAAGTGTTACTAATTTTCTGTTTTAAAATGTTAAAATTCTTCTGTGTTTTTTTCATTTTTTCTTACATTGTATGTGTGTAGTTAAATTAAAAAAATAAATAACAGCCAGTTTAAAACCAAATCAATCCTGGTTATCTTTATTTTGCATACTTATTTTATTTATTTATAAATCATATTTATATAGCTGCCCATCTCACAATCAGGCAATTCTGTCTTGGTGGCATACTATTTCTTATTAATTCAATAGGAATAAAACTCTGATATCTTTAGGGCTGATTTTATAGGGTTGCAGAAATTTATTAAGGCTAAATTCATACAGCAAATTAAATCACGCACAAATCAAATTGTCCAGTGTATAAATTTAGGCAACATAAATATTTTATATCAAAAACTTATAAGTGAGCATCAATACTATTTTGCAAACTCTGAATGTTTGAGAGAATTAGGAATTTTAATACTGTAATCAATTACTAAGAATTGCACTAAGCAAATGGGCATCATTCCTAGTAGCCAGTGTAAAGCACATATATTTTAGTAAAAATTATCCAAGGAAAAACCTGGAGTTCACTGATATGGCCTTGGGAGATATAGATTTAGGAGATAGAAAGCTTGTCACTCAAAGAAATAAGAAAAGGCAAAGTTGTTAGAGTTTGCAGCAATCCAAACAGCACACATGTAAAGAATTCAACAGGATTCATGTATAAAAGAAACTTCTTTATATACAGTAATATAAATCATGATGCATGTATATAATATCCATGCAGTAGAAGCCAGAACCAGAACTCAGAATCCAGAAGCACAGAATCTATATAATACAGAGGCAATAATGCAAGAACAAACCAACTCTTTTATACATAACAGTCAAGCTAAGCCATGCCCAGGCTTCAAACTGTCTGAATCAACAAATAGCCCCCATTGGTTGATCTGTTGCCATGTCTATTCCACTTTATGAATTCTTATACAGTGACAAAAGTGTCCATATATTTTTCTTTTCCTGAAACTAATTTAAATGGGAGGGTACCAAAACATGGAATTCTTCCTATCATGACACCCAATGCAGCCTTCCTATTCTCAGTTTATTGAGAATTTTATTAATTTTTCAAGGTATGCTGGTTACAGCCCAAAAGAGACACTGAGCTGAGTTGCCAAATGACAAAGATTGCATTTTTAAATAAGAAATTATGCATGCTGAAAGATGAGACACAGAGGCATAAGGTTCCATGGCAGTTGAGCCACTTTGGAGGGGATGCATTTCAACTGACACCTTAAGGAAGTTCATTTACTAATACCTCTGCTTCAAGGGACCAGTAACTGGTAAAGTAACATGAAAGGAGATAAAAAAAAGTAATATATTTTCAGTATTTTTATAATTCAGATTATAATATGTATTTATCTACAGCTTCCAAACTTCCAACAGCCGTTTTAGAGGGGAAATTATGGGGGGTATTCTGTTCCTGCAATGAAAAATTAGCCCATGTTTTTCCAAATTATTGCCCTTATTTAAAAAGTGACCAAGCGCAATTAATAACCACCCCTCCAATCAAATATCCCAGCCAACCAGATCCTTTTATTTATAATCATTACTGTCTGATCAATGTTCAACGTTATTTTATTTCTATGTATTTAGCTAAATTTTACTTTGTGTTTATGCCATCATATTTTGACCATTTTTGTTTTATAATTACATTTTATTATGAAGTTTACTCATTATATCAAAACCTTTTTTCTTTATGTTTTTGGTCAATGATCATAATAAAATATATTATTACTGCTGCTATAATTCAGATTAATTAGCCCTTAAATTAATTTTGTCCAGAATGTCAGAATTCTTTGCTTATGGTATCTTTTTATATTTTATATTAGAACAATCTTTCTAATATACATTGTTCAATAAGACAAATCCACTAATGAAAATCAGGGAAAGAGAAAAAAAAGAGAATAAAATAAGTTATGGTTTGTTTCAACTATCCTTTTTTAGCAAACTTTAAACAAAGGTTCACAAACTACAGTAATTAGATTCAGAAGCATATAGAACAAAAACCTAACAAATCATTTCATGACTTAATGTGACAATATAAAGCCAATCATCAAGGAGAGCAACCAGATCTGGGCTGCAATTGGACAACCAAAAGATAGCAGTGAAGTTTTCAGAATCACTTTGCTGCCATCTAGGGGTTATATGATTTGGATGTCTGCAGTTCAGATCTGGTAGCTTTATTATATACATGTAGGTTTGTGAGAAGAAAGCTGCACACTTTGTAGAAATATCAAATCTGAGTTTATTTCTAACAGATTGAAATCTGTTAAGGACCCAGACTTCTAGACAGGATCACAACTAATAACTTTCAGGTTAGATTGGTTCTGTTAAAAAAGAGAATCCCAAGGAGGTTTTCATCTAGTTGACCAAATTGACTGCATCAAATCAAAACCATTAGAAATATCATATTTTTGAGGAATAGTTGGAAGTTATATATAAATATAGGATGAAGAGAAATACCAAGAGGAGAACTGATATCATTCTTTAACCTTTGTGTTGCTTACTTCAAGATTCAAGCTTAGTTCTGATTTTTCATTGCAACTTTAGACTAGCCAATTAAAAAATATTGTCAAGTGTTGGCTGGTTATGATAGCGATTTGTTGGTCAAAAAGGCATTTATCTTTATTTGGAGTTTCCAAGCTTTGCAAACTGCAACAAAACTATTATGTTTTTAGTCAATGAACTTGTGTTACAATAAAGATAGTTCCTTGAAGAATCCTCTTGCTCCTAATTGCCCCTCTCCATAGAACTGCAAAACAAAACACCAGTCACTCAAGAAATGCCAATAAAAATAAAGAAAATAAATTAGATGTGTATCGTAGCCACCATGGCTAAGCTTCTCAGTAATGTGAAATACTAGAGGAAATTAAAAAATTAGTAAATGTGACCGGGAACAAGACATTCCAACATTTCAAAAACCATATAATTAGGGGATCGTTAATTGATAGTTGGCTGAAAATAATAAAAAAAATGTTATAAGAAGGTTCCCGGATGGTTGTCCACAGCGGAGGCAACCATGCACCCAAACACTATTTCCCCCCATAGAAATGTAAGGTATAGGGATATTTTAGATTCCAATGGACTACTAAAAACACACCAGGAACTTAAAGACACAGGAATAGAATTGGATTGGTGGCCGTATCTCCAAGCACAAAATAGATTTAGGAAAGATAGGGAAGGAGGAGGAATTGACGTAAGACCTAATAGACTAGACAAACTCCTGGAAGGGAAGGAAGAGAAAACATTATCTAAATTATATAAATATCTACTAGAAATCGATTTGGGGGAGAACATAATTAAAGGACAAATGACTGCTTGGGCTAGGAACATAGGCAAAAATATTCAATTAGAAGACTGGGAAAAGATTTGGGAAAATAATATCAAAATAACAAAATCAGTATCCTATAAGGAAAATCAATTCAAAATGTGGTACAGGTGGTATCTCGCCCCCTCGAGGTTAACTCAAATGCATCCCAACTTAGATCCCAGATGTTGGAAATGTAAGCAGGTCCGAGGCACATTCTACCATTCATGGTGGTTATGCCCTAAAATTAAGTCGTATTGGGAGAAAATTAAAATCTGGATTTTCCAAATTACAGGAGAAGTCTTAGAACTAGAACCAGAGATCTTCCTGTTAGGAATGTATAAACCAAACATTAGAAAGGAAACAGTATACTTAATACATCACATTATCACAGCTGCTAGAATAGTGTTAGCCCAAGTCTGGAAAATGGACTATTTGCCAACAGAGCAACAGGTAATTAAAAAAATTTATTTATGTGCGGAATCTGACCAATTAACATTGAAACTACAAGACAAAGAAAGCTCAAAATACTTTAAGGTATGGAATAATTGGTATAATTGGGTCAAGCAAAACAAATATGGATAAGGTAATACTTAAAATAATACCAATAACTATTGAAATTTAACTTATTCCTATCTTCTTCTTTCTTTCATTTTTTTCCTTTTTTTAATGTATTTAGAGGCTTAAAATAACAAATGACCAGTTACAATATATCTATATGCTTGATATACTCAAATACCATCAAAGACTTAACCGCCAGAAGGATAATTGTGTGAGTAATTTTGTATACGTATAACCTATAGATAAGGTATATATAGAGAAATGTTAATGAATAGAAATGAAATAAGTAATTATATAAGATGCTTAATATATTTGTATATTTTATTTTGATTTTGTTTTTAATCTTTGTAAATTTAATAAAGTTTGTCTATAAAAAAATTTAAAAAAAATAAAAATTAGTAAATGTGACACAATGGATAAGAATAGTTGGAGCACAACATGCTTCTATATTAAGCATAACAAAAAAAGAACATTTGAAGAACTCTTGCTGGAATCTATGCATTCTCTCATACAGACAGATAAGTTAACTTGATGAGTTAGATAAGGAACTATTCTTTGACAGATGTCACTCCATGCTCAAAAGGCCCTATCTCAAAATTTGATACAAAGGGTCTGTCATCTGCCTAGATTACATGATGATGAACTGGATCATCTCCAAGAGACACATAAGCAATTACTTGTGCAAAAAAAAAAAAGCTACATCTACCTGCTTTCAGTTACCAGAAATAGTATAGTGCCTTCTCCAGCTATGGAAAATAAGGAGTGCCTCTTGGAGCACTTCAACTGCTGCATATTTTCTCCAAGGACACAATGGCATTTGAAGACCAGGCAGAAGTGAGGTAATTTCTCTTGAGGCCCTGGCCTCATGCTATGGAGCTTTTTTTTTTAATCCCTTTTTATGACCATGTAATCCCTTAATTCAAGGTAGAGTTGGGGTGTCTGGATGGATCTGAGCATTTACTGGCCAGATGCCCTCCCTGATACCATGCAGAGTTCACAGTTCACAGTTCTTTGTGCCCTAGAAGAGAAACATCTATGGCTAGGATTGAGCTCTCAATCTTCCAAGTGGGAGGTCAGCGTCTTCATCACTAGGCCACTAGGCCATTCAAAATATGGATATTCCTATCCCTACATTACACATGAATGTAACATCAAGAGCCTTGGTGGCACAGCAGATTAAAGTGCTGTTAAGTGCTGTTAAGTAACACCAGCTGCCTGCAATTACTGCAAGTTCGAATCTCACCAGGCTCAAGGTTGACTCAGTCTTTCATCCTTTCGAGGTAGGTAAAATGAGGACCCGGATTGTGGGCGCAATAAGCTGACTTTGTATAAAAACGAACACCACTTGGGGGCCCCGAAAGCCCTACTAAGAAGGTATATACAAAAGTATGAAGGCTATTGCTTAATGCATTGTAAGCCGCCCTGAGTCTCCGGAGAAGGGCGGCATATAAATCGAACCAATAAATAAATAAATAAATTGAACCAAAGAGTGGACTCATTCCCAGAAAATTACATGCCCTCAGTCAGAAGCTGTTTCTACAAAGCAAATATTTAAAGCTAAACCAGCATAATAATACAAATAAGGATTTTTATTTAACTTAGTGCAGTTATCCTTTTTTTATCCAAACACAGTTAACTGAACTCTTACAGAACTTTTATGAGTGTGCGTGAGAGAAAACTGCGCAGGGAAGCTCAAAATCATTTTTGACCACAAACACATATAAGCCTCAGGAAATAAATAAATACTCTATAAATAAACATCCATAAGATAGTTGAGTTGGGAAGCAGCAGGCAAAAGATTATCAAAAAATGAACACCCTACCAGATTCCAGGCATTCATTTCATAGAAGATATGTGATGTTCCAGCACAGAAATATGCAAAGCAACTTCCACCTTCTCTTCTTTGATACAAGCAACAAAGATACCCTTCCCAGTAGAGAGATGCCAGATATTCTGAGGCTGAAAATTGTCATTGTCCTCTGAGTCATATGTCAGGAGATACTTTCCAAAAATTGCCATGCTTGATATCAGAATAAAATTTAATTTGAATCCAATTTAAATGGATCTTAATTATAGCTATTTTTAATATGATCACTTATTTCGTAGATTTAATTTGTAATCTCATGGGGCTACCTTTAAAGACCCCTCAGTAAGTGTAATTGGTCCAGAAAGCTGTGGCCTAGGTTCTGTATAGCACCTGCTATCAACAACATATCCCATTTGTCAGACCCTACACTGGTTCCTTATCAGTTTCTCGGTACAATTTACAGTTTTCAGGGTGCTGGTTTTAACTTACAAAGAGCTTTATGCTTGGCATCTAGTTAGCTCAAGGATGAATTTGCCAACCAGAATTGTCCCAAACCACGAAGACAGCTTGTGAACAGCTTCTGATGTCTCTCTTTCCAAAAAGTTTCAGGGCTGCCAAAAGATGCTGCTTTGAGCGATTGTCTCTGAAACAGCCTCTCTGATGACATCAGACACACCCCATCCCTGACAACATTCAGGAAACCACTAAGGTGGAGCTTATCCATTAATGTATTTCCCTTCATTATAGATATAATCAGATTTTCTTAATGATTATTTCCAGGGGTGGGTTCTACTTACCCTTACTACTGGTTCGCAACAGGATCGTGCGTACACGCTTGCTTCGCTCACATTTGTGCCTTGCTTCTGCACATGTGCAGAAGCTTCTGCGCATGCGCAAATCGCCGATGATATCTAGGGTGGTGGGCAGGGCCTCCCACTGGTTTTACTACAGTTCTTGCGAACCCATCCGAACCGGGGGCAACCCACCACTGATTGTTTCACATATTAAAGTATTTTAAGTATTATATGCTATACTACTGCAGATAGCATAGCATTTACACTTATATACTGCTTCGCAGTGCTTTACAGCCGTCTCTAAGCGGTTTACAGGGTCAGCATATTGTCCCCCACAATCTGGGTCCTCATTTTACCCACCTCAGAAGGATGGAAGGCTGAGTCAACCTTGAGCCTGGCGAGATTCAAACTGCAAAATTGAAGGCAGTCAGCAGTCAGCAGAAGTAGCCTGCAGTACTACATTCTAACCACTGCAACACTGCAGCAGTATACTGCAAATACTGTACTTTACTGGTGTCGTTGCTTGAGTCTTGTTATATTTTATGGTTCCATGCCATTGAGGTTTTCTTTAATTGTCCTGTAAATGTCAAAATACAGTTCGTTGGTATCTGTAGAATGCAAGTTTAACAAATAAATAGGCAGCTTGCTTCTCTACTGAACTTCTGTATTTAATGTGCAGCATTATTAGCTACTGTTTCTTTATTTTAGATTTTAGCGTCATCCTGTCTATCTTGTTTTTATGGATTTCTTTATTTTTCTTTGTAAGCTCTCAGAGCTGTTAAGGTACCGTATATACTCGCGTATAAGCCGAGTTTTTCAGCCCGTTTTTCAGGCTGAAAAATGCCCCCTCGGCTTATACGTGGGTCCCGGAAAAAATGACTTTTTCCCTGCAACCGTTTTGGCTCCCGCGGTTGCAGGGACGCTTGCTAAAGCCAAAATGGGGTGTGGGGGGGGTGCGGCGCCCCTCCCCCATGCCCCTTTTTGGCTGTAGGGGTCAGGGAGGCTTGCGCCGGCAGCGCCTTCTGCTCCTCTTTTGCCCCTCAGCGGCTCCCAGCAACAGAGAGGCGGCCAGTGCCTAAGGAGCGGAAGCCAAAGCGCCGCCACGGCATGTTGCTGGGAGTTGCTGGGAGCCGCTGAGGGGCAAAAGAGGAGCAGAAGGCGCTGCCAGTGAGCGAGCAAGCAGCCAGCCATGCCGGGGGCGCTTTGGCCGCCCGCCTGCCCGCCCGCCGCGGCCACTCACCGAATTTGGCCTCGGTCACAGCCACGGCTCCAGCTCCAGTGCTCAAGAGGGATCGGTGCTGGGCGACGAAGAAGAGCAGAAGCAGCTGCTGCCAGGCAAGCGGGAGCCGAGTGACCCCATGGTCATGTGTGGCCCATGGCAAGTGCCCAGGGAGGGAAGCGGGGAGTTGAGGCGGGGTGGGGGACCTGCGCTCCTCTCCCTCTCCCACATCGGAATGGAACTTTCCACTTCAGCTCCCCGCTTCCGAGAAGCCCCTCGGAAAGGAACGCTTTGGGCAACCTCGGGGCTACCGGAGCAGCCTCGCCCGCTGGCCGTTCCAGGCGAGGAAAGGGAGGAGGAAAAAAAGGGGTGAGAAAAAAGTTTGCCAAAGTTTCTTTTTCAGCGAACGCTTCCCCTCTCACTGCCCCCGCCTGCTGCCTTCTCTTGGTTTGGTCAGGGTACCGGGCGAGAAAGAACGGGGCGAGAAAAAAGGGTGACTTTGGATGTTGCTGGGAGTTGCTGGGAGTTGCTCCGAGCGCGGAGGGGAAGCGTTCACTGAAAAAGAATGGGGTGAGAAAAATGTTTCCCAAACTTTTAACAGGCGAGAAAGCTGAGAAAGGGCAAGAGCCTCCGCTGGAAGAGCAAAGGAGACGCTAACTCCACGCTCGGAGCAACTCCCAACAACTCCAAGCAACATCCAAAGTCACCCTTTTTTCTCGCCCCGTTCTTTCTTGCCCGGTCCCCTGACTGAAACAAGAGAAGGCAGTGGGCGGGGGCAGCGAGAGGGGAATCATTCGCTGAAAAAGAACGGGGCGAGAGTTTCCCAAAGTTTCTTTTGGGAAGAGTGACGAAGGCTGAGTGCCGAAGGCTAGCCCGGGTCGGCAGGAAGGCCTTGGACCGCGCATGCTCCACCTCGGTCGCTTCTGCTTTGCCACTACCAGCAGTTTAAGGAGACAACAGCGAAAGCAGAAGCGACCGAGGCGGAGCATGCGCGGTCCAAGGCCTTCCTGCAAACACCCGGATGTTGCTGTCTTTTCTTGTTATGGATGCGGGGCGGGGGCGGGGGGGGAGTTTCGGGTGATCCGTGCCAACAGCGATATCTACCCACAGGGGTTGGTGGGGAAGGAGGAAGACAGTGTTGCTGCCGCTGCCGCCGCTTCACGGTGGGATCACCTTTCTGTGTTGTGAGGTGAAGAGGAGAAGGAGGCGGCAGCGGCAGTAGCAGCAGCTGCCGGTATAGCCTTTGCAGGAGGATAGGGTTAGGGGGCATGTGACAGCCGGCGGCAGCAAAGTCCCCATGAAGTGCCGCTGGCAACACTCCCAGAGCAGAAGTCTCGCTGAGGGGCAGCATTGCCGGCGAAGCAGGGCGGCCGGTCCGGCCAAGCAGCCAGCCAACGCAACCACCGGGCGGCGGGGAATTGCAGCTGCACCGGGGAGAGAGAGAGACTGTGGTGGGCACCCGGCGAGATGATGGACAGTCGCTTCTACTCCATTAAGTGAAAAAGGGGGGTGGGACGTTGAGGCGGTCGTAGCTGTCACTTCTGGGCTGCTCGCTTGAGTGTGGCGTGGAAGCGCGCTGGCGTGGCGAGCCACCAAAAGAAGCTGCCGCCGCGCTACATTAATCTCGCTGCTAGATTTATTTACTTCGTGCGTTCCCCTCTGCATCTGCCTTGAGCAACCTCTTCCTTCCCCTCGCGCCTTGCTTTCCTACCCTGTGCCCAGACCGAGGAAGGGGGATGATAATGGTTGGATGAAGAAAGCAAAGCAGGAGGGGGAAAAAGCCGAGACTTTGAGGAGTCCTTCCCTTTGCTTCCCCCTCCCTTTGCAGCGGGACCCTTTGTTCTGCCCGCCTGCTCCTTCCCTTTCTCCGCTCGTCTGGATGAGGTGTGTGGCCGGGCGGGAGTAGGAGCCACAGCAAGAAGGGGGTGGAGAGGGGGAGGAGGAGAAGGAGGAGGAGGGGGAGGGGAGGAAGAAGAAAAGGGTGTGCCACCGGAGAGACCATGAGGAAATTTAACATCAGAAAGGTGTTGGACGGCCTGGCAGGCTCGTCATCCTCCTCTTCAGCTTCACCCTTTTTTCTCGCCCCGTTCTTTCTTGCCCGGTCCCCTGACCGAAACAAGAGAAGGCAGCAGGCGGGGGCAGTGAGAGGGGAAGCATTCGCTGAAAAAGAAACTTTGGGAAACTCTCACCCCGTTCTTTTTCAGGGAACGCTTCCCCTCTCGCTGCCCCCGCCCGCTGACTTCTCTTGTTTCAGTCAGGGGACTGGGCAAGAAAGAACGGGGCGAGAAAAAAGGGTGACTTTGGATGAGCTGGGAGTTGTTGGGAGTTGCTCTGAGCACGGAGTTAGCGTCTCCCTTGCTCTTCCAGCGGAGGCTCTCGCCCTTTCTCAGCTTTCTCGCCTGTTAAAACTTTGGGAAACGTTTTTCTCACCCCATTCTTTTTCACATTTACACGCCACCCCAGCCTTGGCGCCGGGCTCTGGTGCCCGAGTGATCGCGCGGGCTCAGCTGGGAAGGAGCCCCGCGACGCGCAGTGCCAGCCCTGCCCAGCCCAGCTCCACCAGGGATGGGCTGGAGGAGGGTATGCAGAGCGCTCTCCCTCCTCCCTCGCCGCCGCTTCAGTTCAGCCCCATCATGGTGGCGTGGTTGGTGTTGCGGCTGCCTCCCCTGTCACGGCGCCTCCCCGATCCGGGCGAGCCTTCGGCGGGGTGGCACGGAGCCGAGCTGGAGCACGCGTGCCTCCGGGGAAGCCCCCTCCTCTTTTCCTGGCCCCTTGGCCAGCCGGCTAGCCAAGCTGCAAGCGCGCCTCCCAGGATTATGGTGGTGGTAATTTCATATTTTGAAATTTACCAGTAGCTGCTGCATTTCCCACCCCCGGCTTATACGCGAGTCACCAAGTTTTCCCAGTTTTGGGGGGTAAAATTGGGGGGTCGGCTTATATGCGGGTCGGCTTATACGCGAGTATATACGGTAGTATCAGTTTATAGGTCTTTAAAATAAAACTAAACCAAACCAAACCATGTTTGAAAGATTTCAGCCTTAAAGCCAGCTGGGTGACCTTGGATCAATCACTCCCTCTCAGTTTAACCCACCTCACAGGGTAGTTGTTATTGTGGGGAAATAGAAGTAGAAAGGAATACATTTGCTACCTTATTTATAAAAATAATAAAGCAGGATTAAAAAATAAATAAATAAAAATAAATACCCTGATTTGACAGCTAAATCCTATCAAATAAGAGAAAATACACAAGGAATGTGAATTTAAAATATATATTTTTAAAGTTCAATTCACAAATTCCCCACTACTCCTACATTATATTTACCCCCTTGAATGTTTTGTTTAAAAATCCGTACCCAGACTTTCCTTATATACCCATAACAAGTAGGCATTAAGAGTAGTAAATACACCCACACTGCCAAAGCCGGTGTGTTTATACAAGAAATCACATTTTTACCTTCTCCTTTGTGTTGCTAGCTACAAGGGAGGAAAAAAATGGGTTATTTTCAAAATACATTTTTAAATTATATTTTTCACTGATTTCATTGTACAGTATCCATTAATCTTTGGAATGAGCTGCCAGAGTGTGATAATAGCCAATGATATCAGAGCTAGAAAAAAAAATAACTTTTTGGTACTAGGGCTACTGAATCAGCCTTTTATTTATGATTTATTTGATAGATGATCAGAACAATAAAACAAAATTGTACAATAATATAACATAATAAATTCATAGATTATAGCAACTCCCTTTTTATAGCAAACCCCTTAAATCAGGGGTTTATCTGTAGCTAAACTCATATTTGAGTCAGTCAAAAGTACTCCAACCTTGTAATGCGTTGCATTCATCTTTGGATGAGCATATGAATCGACATGTGTACGTATTTAAACTATAGGCCAGAATGAGGATGGGGTTTTTCTCTGTAAAAATGTGGTATATACACAGACTTCCGAAGTGATATTTTACTAATTTTGGGAATAGACTTTTCTCATTTTCAGTATGGGGAATGATATCTCAAAGGCTGACTTGAGCTTACACATGAAGGGAAACAAGATAACTAAAAATGTCTCTCAAATTCAAATGTTGATAATATTTACCTAAGATAAGAATTTACCTTCAGTGTGATATATTTGTTTTACAGATTTAAAAAAGAATCCATTTTTTGGTTATTGCAGGAGAAATTGTTACTTAACATATTTGCATTCTAACATAGGAATAGAATGCTGTTGATAATTTTAGGAGGAACAGGAGGAAGATGTTCAAGGCAGTTTAGGGGGGGTGTTGTTGTCTCCTTCCATTTTATTTCCATAACAAATCAGTTCGGCTGAGACAGACTTAACTTGCTGTAACTCATACACTTAGTATTCATGGTTTTAGAGAAGGCATACACTTTTTTTTTTTTACCCTTTAATCCCTTTATTCGGAGTGGAGTTGGAGCAACTGAATGAACCTGAGCGTTTACTGGACGCTCCATTCAGTTGCTTCAACTCCACCCGGAATAAAAGGATTAAAAGCAGGGGTGAAATTCAGCAGGTTCTGACAGGTTCTGGAGGACTGGTAGCGGAAATTTTGAGTAATTCAGAGAATCGGCAAATCGGCTGGTCCCAGAGTGGGGAAGGAATGGAGAATTTATAGTATCTTTCCCCTGCCACGCCCACCAAGCCACGCTCACAGAACCGGTAGTAAAGGATATGAATTTCACTGTCAGATATTGCCTACGTATGATGCCCCAGGCACCAGAAGGGGTT
>WNWU01000006.1:50284952-50304653 GCA_012654045.1 Ptyas mucosa | reverse complement strand
ACTTCCGCATAGACTGATTGAGCACGACCATCAGTATATATCTGACATTCACCACTGGATTAAAGGGTGATAAAAAGAAAAAAAAAGTTGCCCCCAAAATATGGAGCCAGCCACCTGAATAGAATCAGGACAGGCCATGCCAGAACTAACTCAAAGCTCCTTAAGTGGGCAATGGCTGAGATTCTAAGTCCCGTTAGGGAGACGCTCTTCCAAATACAGTAACGCGAGTAGAGTCGGAGGACAACCGTGGAAATCCGGTGGGGGCGCTCCATTACGCGGGGGGGGGGGGGTGATCACCCCGTCAGCTCGCGGGGGCGCCAGACTGAAAGGGTGCCGGCCCCTTTAAGAAACCGACGGCGTGGAGTAGAGGCCCGAGGTGCCGATTGGGCGGCGTGGGCCGGAAGTCGAAGGAGGGCTCGTGCTGCCGTTTGGGTTTGGGCGCAGGGTCAGGATCGCCCGCCGCCCCCTTTTCTTCTCCTGGCAGGTGGAGCAGCGGCCGCTGCTGCTGTTCGGGGTCGGGCGGGGGGGTCGGGGGGCGGTATTTGCAAGGGATGCAGTTGTGGGCGATGCTCCTGCTCCGCAATGCCCGCGGCGGCTTGCGATTGAGGCAGGAGCAGTCTGGGTGGGTGGCAAGTGGGTGAGTTGCTCTCTTTCTTTTTCCCCGGCAGGCCTGGTGCCACCATGGCTGAGAGGGCTTTCCCGAATCCCTTTGCAGACTATGACAAATCCTTGGCCGCAGGATATTTTGATTCTTCAGGGAGGGTGAGTGCTTGGATTTTGGCTTCTTCTTGCTACTCCTTTTAAGCGGTTCTTTCCCTGAAAGATCGGGTGTATTTTGGTAGCAACCGCGAGGGAAGAAGGATGCATTAGGGCTTTTTTCTCTTAATAACGCCTAGTGGCTATAAACTGTATAATAAATGTAAATAAGCTGCCATTTTTATTGTTTCAGTCTTGCCTTCATTAAGACCTTTTTAAACATCGTTTGCCAGAGTCTCTAGGTCGTTAATCTTACTTTGAATTCAAGGTCGGAGTTTGTCAAAAAGAAGCACTTAAAAATATTCCTAGTTGATTCTCTTACAACTTCCAGTTAAAAATAGAAATCCATTATTTTTCTTTCCAAAATTATATGCATTATTCTACAGCATTGCTTGGTTTCTGTTTATGTAATGCCCACCCTTGTACAGCATCCTGAGAGTGTTTTTTGGGGGAGCGGTCAGGTACATGGCAGGTGGACATTCTCAGTGTTTTAAGGAAACTCTCTAAAGACATCCTCCCCAAAAAATCAGGTAATATTGTGGGTTAAGTTTAAATATGTTTTCGATAAATGAAGATAAATCTTAGTGTCACCTACTGTAGTGCAGAAACACAGTTCCACAATATTCTTTAATGATTGGTGATGGGAATTATGGAAAAAACTTTTAAAAAGGGTGCTCATTGACTTAGCTACATTAATAGGTCATCCCAGTTGTGAGGTAAAGACAGAATTACTTTAATTGTATTAAAATGATTGGGAGCAGAATAGTGAAATACTTTTTCTTAAGTGCATCACCTATGAAGAAATGGAAGATTCACTCTCATACATTTGTACATGGAAAGCATCGATTCAGAACCATGGCATTTCTTTCAAATCCCAATTAAGGAAGCCTTCTAAATATTGAGATTGTCTTGATTATGAAACGTGGATTAAAATATGTTTTTGCAGCTGCTGCTCACTGAATGCAACTGACATCTTTAGAGAAGGGTGTGTCATGAGAATATCCCTAAGAAAGCCAGGAACTCTGAATTGTAATTACTCTGTCAGTACCCTTAGGCAGAATACTTGGCAACAGCTTTAGCTTTTCAAAAGATAATCTACACGTTCACAATAAGATTTTTGGCTAGAGTATAAAGTGTTTAATATGCTCTGGAGAAATGTGTGCTGTGCTATCTACAAATAGGAGTGTAAAAACCCAGGTGTATTATAAACAGCATTGTATTTGTCATATCTCTGAAATCATAAAAATGTCAGGAAGAAGAGTGTCAACGGAACCAATAAATGCTGAGTGAAGCATCTAGCTATGAAGTTTATATAGCAGTACTGAAGAGACATCACTGACTGTGTGTTAGCTTTAAATCAAGATAAGGATCCTGTTATTGACATATAAAGGCCTAACTAACTTGGGAGAAGACTTTGGTATCTCACACTTACTTTCCAAACAATCACAACATTCAAGAGAAGAATCCTTTTTTGATGATGTTACTGTGTAGATTGCCCTTTGGCAGTAACTGCTAGGACCTGTTTCAGATGCCTCCTAGAGATGAATCTTTACCCAAATCTTCCTTGTATGAATATTGGCTATTATATATGGATGTATATATTTACTGATTAAATGGTTCCACTTATTGTATTTTATAATGATTGTATATACCTAACACTTTATGAAAAATGTATTCTTTTTCAGGATAAATAAACATCAGTTATAAGCACATGTATCAGTTGTGTTGCATTTGTTTTTAGCTGTGTATGGATGGCCTTCATTTAGCAACCACAGTTGGGGCTAGCAACTTGCTTATTAAACAAAGCTAACTTACAGCAACAGTGCTTATGATCTTAAGCCTTTCTGTGTTTTACAGACTGGTCTGAAGAAGTTTTATCAGAACCTATTTATTTCCTGCTGTCAACATCATTATGATGCTTGTGCATTTTCTGAAAAACAATTTAAATGTTTCTGTAGGGGAATTAACAAATGTTACGTTAGGATAACCAATTCTTGGAAGTTGACAAAATAAAACAGAAAAAAAAATCTCGTAATGCTTGTTTTAGTCAACTGGAATGTAAAGTAGCCTATCGTATTTAGATATAATTGGACTTCTTTACATAAGGCATAACTAGTGTTCTCCTTGTCACAGGGTAGCTATATTTATTTATATCCATGTAAATAATGAAAGGGATGTGGTTCAGGAGTTGGGGTGGAGAGTTTCAAGCATTTTTCATCCAGTATGGTTCCAGTAACAGAAATGAACATATAAATCAGATTGAAGAAGAAGTAATGCTTCAAGCAAAGCAGAGAAGGATTGACTCTCTGGTATGGCCTTTAGAATATCAAAAGTAATTCCTCCTCAAACTTTGTTAGCAAGGCAAAATAAGCAGAGAAGAATAAATATGAATGCACCTAACTAGCTAATGCAAGCTTGCTTAATCTGTAAGGGCTCGTTTCAACATGAATTGTATTATTGCAATTTATTATATACCAAAGTTCCATGAAAAGCCCAAGCTCCCAAGATATTTTTGTGGTAAAGGCAGTGTGGACTAAACTATGTTATCCGTAAATGGAGACACAGCAGCTTAAACAATGCCCCCCAATGAGTATGTAGTAATTTGGTGCCCAGCTGGAAGTGTCAAGTGATGTACTGTAGGGTTCAGTTGTAGCCCCTAGCTATTCAATATATTCATTATTTGGATGAGGGTTACAAAATATAATTAGCAAATATGCAGACAACATAGGGAGGTAGCAGATACCTTGGAGGACAGTCTCAAGGCTCGGGGATTTTGACAATGTATAAAAACCACATGAATGAATTTCAGCAAGGATAAATGCAAAATCCTATATTTGGTTATGGACTTAAATGGTGGGAGGAAAATGCTGGGTGGAAGTACAAACAATAAAGTTCTGGCTGCTTTGATCACAAGCTTTATATGAACCAATAATGGGATGCAGCTATAAATAATTGCAATCCTAGGCTGCATAAACATAAGTAGAAATGATGGATGACAGAAATCTTCAGAGTTGTACCAGAGTACAGGTCAAGAAATAATGGGTTTAGAAGGAGGTGGAATTCGGTTCTATATGAGGTAAAATTTCTTGATAGTCATAGTTCAACAATGGAACAAACTACCTTGGGCTCTCTTTTGCTGAAGATCTTTAAACAGGATGGATCTCCATGTCAGGGATCTCCTGTAGTAATGGACTCCTGCATAATTTCCCTTTCCCTTTTAACCTTTACATTATGTATGTATTTCTATATAATGCCAGTGTTCATCACAAAGTTTCAAACCTGAAAGGGTTTTTAGACTTAGAGTCTCGATAAATACTTGACTGCTTTAAGAAATGGATATCTCCTTCAAGCTTTTTATGCTTACCACAGCAAATGTTGGTTAATCTATAGTGCCCTATACAAAAGCTTCCATGCGGTAGAATTGTGGTAAGTCAGCACAGACTGTCAAGTAATATTGTACAATGCTATTTCTGTCCTATTTGTCTAATGGCAATCATCTAGCAGAATCTACTCTTAAAAATTTGAGTAGCCTTCAAGGTCCCCTCAGGGGAAAAGTACAGCACTGGCTATAACCTCAAGGTAATAGGCATGGATAGCCAATGTATCACCAGGGGAGAGAAATACAGTTTTAAATATTTAAGGTTAAATTCTTAATTAATAGTTGGAAGAAGTGTGGCTGAAGTAATAGGGTTTTCTATAAAAAATGAATTTGGATTCTTCCCTTTTTAAAATACTCCTTTCAGTCTGGCAGCTGTTTATTTCCTTTATATTTTTAAAAAGGTGGTTCTCTTAAAAGTATAGAGCACTTCAAAGTACTTAGTTTGACACATCTTTGTCTGCTGAGATATAACCACTGTGTTTTTATTAACATCTACAGCTCACTCCTGAATTCAGTCAGCATGTGAATAATAAAATCAAGGAGCTTCTCCAACAGATGGAAAGAGGTCTGAAATCTGCCGACCCCAGGGACTGTACTTGTTATACTGGCTGGGCAGGTAGGATGGAAGAGCTGCAAAATGTGAATGTTAAATAGTATGTTTTAAACTGGATGTTTGAAGAATGGCTGGAGGACATATGGTCTTATAGTGCTGGGATTGAATTTGTCTCGAAGAAGGAAAGATTTGGGGAATCCTGCAAATATTATTTATCAAGGATTTCTAAGGTTTTTTTTCCAGGGTGGATTATCTCCTGAATTTCAAAAGTATTCCTGAATGTGATACTAATTCTTTGGACAGAAAAATTAGAAAAGAAAGGGGGGGTGGGTTTCCTCTGGTGGGTTGCCCCCAGTTCAGACCAGTTCATAAGAACCAGTAGTAAAACCAACGGGAGGCTCCACCCACTGACCCGGACATCATCATAGGTGATATGTGCATGCACAGAAGCGATGCATACCAGTAGTAAAGGTAAGTAGAACCCACCCCTGGGGGTTTCCTCTTTTTGCTGTTGTTGCAGCCGATTGATAATGGCTGCCAACCTTTCTGCCTTATCAGAGATGTCTCTATGTTGTTATACTGGAATTCTAATCTAGTTTACTATTACTTTGTTTTTTGATAAGCCAGCTTCGCACTATATTGAAATATATTAGGAGTGTGTTTGCACACATCACATTTAACCATGATTAATGAATAAACTATTGTGGGCTTGAGTTTTAGAAAAACGAAACCCTGTACTGTACAATCTTATCACTTGATTCACGTAATAGCTATATGAGCTGCAATGGTTCGCAGTAGGCTTCTGGATGCAATTCAATGTCACTTTAAAGCCCCACAGGCGTGAGACCAAGGATTGCCTCTCTCCAGTGGTTTCTGCTTGCCCCACCAGATCTAGCAGTGTGTATGCTCCTGGTACCATCAATAAAATAATGCCATTTAGCAGGTCCCTGGAAATATGCCTTCATTGTCATGTGCCAGCTCTTTGGAACAGCCTCCCCCTGTAATAACAGTCCCTAGGCCTTTCACTAGACCATGAAGACCAGGCTGCTCCCCCACGCATTGGAAGCATTTGAGTTTTTATTGAGCCTTGAAGCTGTTTTAGTTGATTTTCATTTTAATGTATATCACTTTGTAATAATATTTGACTCAGATCAATACATTAAGTTCTTTCTCTTTTAGGCTACTGTCCTTCTCTTTATGTCTTCTTCTCAGACAAAAAACATTCTCAGTTCTCCTGTTCCGAGTTGGTGGCACAACTTTGGTTTCAGTCTACTGGGTATTTCCTTAGACCGGCAGGCTAGTTGGGTAATTCTGTGAGTTGAAATCCACATATCTTAAAAGTTGCCAGGATTGAGAAGCACTGCCATAGACATTAAGGAACATAAAGGCTCAATAATTTTGCAACCTTTACTTTCTAGGATATGCTTCGTTCAATGAAACTTCCTTAGGCTTTTAAGCTGAGTGTTTAAAATAGCTTCAATGGTACGTTTTTCCCTAAGGGCACACACTTCTTAAATGATTAATACTTCAATGAAACATTACATTTTAAGTATCAGCTTTGGCGAAGACTTAAATAAATACACAATTGTCAATTCTGTTTTTTCCTTTTTTCTAAAGTACTTGATTAGAGGTAGGAACATTTTGTAAACCAAGTGAGCAAGGAGTAATGTTTAAACCTCATTCACCCCTTTGCATAGTTTCAGTCATGATTGGTCCCACATTCTTAGTAGCAGTACAGATTACTGTTGGGGAGTGGGGATATTCTGAGAAACTTTATATTGTAGAAAATGCTATAGTACTATTTTGGATTTTCACACTCACATGTGCCCATGCATAGTTCCTTTCAACAATATTTTGTACTCGTAGTGCTAATAAAATGTGAATTTTGATTATTGCTTGATTAAAGAGATCATAGCCAATACCTCTAAATTTCCACTGTAAATAATCCCATATAGAGAGGGTGGGAGGAAGCATTTGCAAGTACTTTTATTGAAAATCAAGTTTCTAGAAATGTCTGCTCAGATCATGAGCAGGGGGCACATTCTCTTGTTAATCAATCACACTTTTAATCAGTTTGTAAAATTAATCAATAAATCATAATGTTTAATTTAAAATGAATTAGAGAAGTTTACGCAAATAACAAAATCTACATTTAGATGGGTTGAGTAAAGGGGCTTTTTTAAAGCAGAATTTGAGTTTCTTGAATACAGCTGATGAAATGGAGGAATTTATTACAGTATTTGTTTTGACATACAAAATCTAGCATACACAACATGTCATATACACGATACATGTTTTATGTCATATATATGACATATGCCATAAACATGACATACAAAATCTTAAATGATTTGTGTTAAGGATAGAATTGTCTCATAGAATAACAGGGTTGGAAGGGACCTTGGAGGTCCTGTAGTCCAATCACTTCTCAAGCAGGAAATCCTGTGTAATTCAGGACAAATGGTTGCCCAATCTCTTGAAAACCTCCAGTAATGGAGCACCCACAACTTTTGGAGGCAAATTGTTCCACTGATTAATTGTTCTCACTTTAAGGAAATTTCTCTATATTTCTAGGTTGGATCTCTCTTTAATCTTCCACCCATTGTTCCTTGCCCTGCCTTCAGGTGCTTTTGGGAATAGGTCGACCCCCTCTTCTCTGACAGCCCCTCAAATATTGGAAGACTAATTCACACCTATTTTGACTTGTATTCCTATTGTGTCTCCCACAGTGCTGCTTTTGATAGGTTGGATTATTTTTTCCTTTTGCATAAAGATAGATGGAAAGAATGAATTAAGCTGTTACATTTTTCCTGCCATCTATCACTTCCTTGCCATCTTCTCCTATAAGTGGATCAATTGTTTCCTTGACTTTTTTTGTTTTTTTATATATTGAAAGAAATATTTATTAAAACCAAAGGAACAAGTACAGATTAGGCAAAACCTAGCTCAAAATCAGTAACTGTGAGAGGGACTTTGGAGTCTTAGTGGACAATCACTTAAACATGAGTCAGCAGTATGTTGCAGCAGCCAAAAAAACTAATACAATTATTTGTTCTATAAACAGAGGCATAGAAGCAAAATCACATGAAATATTACTACCACTTTATAAAGCCTTAATAAGACCACACTTGTAATACAGTATTGGTCACCACATTATAAAAAAGATGTTGAGACTTTAGAAAAAGCACACAAAAGATCAACTAAGATGATTAAAGACCTGGAGATTAAAACATATGAAGAACGGTTGCAGGATTTGGATTTGGCTAGTCTAGAGAAAAGAAGGACTAGGTGAGACATGATAGCAGTGTTCCAGTATTCTGAGAGGCCACAAAGAGGAGTTAGAGGGTTCTATGAAGCAACGTTGGTTTTGTCTACGGTCTCTTGTTTTTTATTCTTAATGATATTGTAGTAGATGGGGCTTTTATAATCTAATTTTAGAATCTCAGTGCTTCTGTCTCATTTATTTATTTATATTTCATACTTCTTAACCATCTCTCTCTCTCAAAGGGGGTCTCAGGGCAGTATACAATTTAATCAATGAAATTAAACATTAAAATCAAAATAATGTGTCCCCCCATGCAAGCAGGTTTTGATCCCTTTGTGGAAGGCCAAGTGATTGAGGGCTTTCCTCACCTCTAAGGGCAAGATGTTACACAATGCAGGGGAAGCAGCAAAAAAGGCCTTCTTCCTAGGTCCTACCGGTCAAATTTATTTTCTGCTTACAGATTTTTCTTTGCAAACGTGGCCATTTCCAATGAAGTGAAATGTATTGTTACCGTAGAATGTATTCTCCTTCACTTTTTTATACCCAATGCCTTCCAAGATTCTGGATTTACTAAGGTATTCAGTATGATTTCAGGTTACAAGAAATGAATTAGACCAAAATAAGTGTTCTCCCTTAATTGCCTCTGTAAGAAAGGCTTGTTGAGTATCTTTTTATGTAGTTAATTCTGTGGCAATCTGAAAATAATCAACACTTACATTATAAGTTACTGTTCTAATAAATAATACTGGGAGAGACCATCCCCAACCCTTTCTGTCACAGTTCAACTGTTGTAGAGGCTAATGCCATTTAGACATATGCTGGAACTGAGGTTAAACAGCAAGTTTAACTCTACATTTCTTCCCATCTTATTATTACCAAGCAGTAGGCATCTATATTAAAAAGGTGCTCTTTCTTCCTCATCATAGGTTGGGTGGGCAACCTGCAGACTTCCATTTTGTAGCCCTTGGAATGTCCTCTGATTATGATTGCTGAAAATGACCAGTGTGTTCCCCTCCATTTTGACATTGAGGACAGATGAGAACTGTAATGTATCAAACTATATCAATATAGATTTTTTTAAGGTTTTCCCAAATCTTGGCCTGCCCAGAGGTGGTATGGCCTTACCTATTTTATAGCCCTCCTCTGTTGCCTTCCTTTCCCCTTAAAATCCTGTCCCTGTCTTTTACCTTTGAAAGTTCTACCCCTATGCTAGAGGCCTAGCAGAGTTGCAGTGTTAGCAGTATAGGGCTTTTTAATTAACCAAACAGGCAGCTTTGTTAATTGGGTAGTTCTGTAGAATCAACGAAAGCCTGAAGACATGTCATGCTAGAATTCTATAGAGAGAATTTTAAATGGATAGAACTCTCTCTGCCAACAGACAGAAAAGGCTGGAACATAATCTGTGCAGATCAGCCAGGTTTTACCTTGATACAGTAATAATATAGCCTCTTTGGTGTTAACTTTGCTTGTTCCCCCTGTCACTATGCCAGCAAGCATCGTTTTGTTAGTTCCAAAATTTTATAAAAAGGACTTCTAAAAAAAATCAGATTTTTAAAAGTTATTCTTTTAGAAGCATATACTGTCTCTGCAAATTGTATCCCATTTTTTAAATTATAGTTTTTAAATTATTTCCTGCCAGGAAAACAGAACCAGTAAGATGTCAGAAACTTAAGTTCTGATTACAGTTTGGTTCCATTACAGTTATCTGTCTTCTAAATTGAGCCCTGAACAAAATTGTGATCAGTTTCTATCTCTACTTTTTTTAAAAAAAAATTATTGATTAAAAAGTACAAACAAACATACAACAAACAACAGTACAACATACACAACAAATAAACATAAATCAAGTCTTGTGACTTCTTTTCAATTTTGTCACATCGGTAAACTATATTTATATTCATATTTTTATACCTATATATTTACATGCAAAATAGTATCTTAAACTCCATGTTTAATTAATTATATTTCTTAATTGGTACCCAATTTTTGTCTATGTATTTTGACCTCTCTTTTGTGTGCCTATTTTTATTTTCCTTTCTTTTTCTTCAACCAGTTATACCATTTCTGCCATACTATCTCTCTCTCTATCTCTACTTTTTATCTAAAAACCAGCAAATTAAATGTACCGTATATACTCGTGTATAAGCTGACCCGCATATAAGCCGACCCCCCAATTTTACCCCCCAAAACTGGGAAAACTTGTTGACTCGTGTATAAGCCGGGGGTGGAAAATGCAGCGGCTACTGGTAAATTTCAAAATAAAAAAAGACTGGTCAAAAGTGCGAGGACCTGTCAGAAATCACTTTTTTCAGCCCTCTGGGTAGTCCTTTTGTGCACATGGACTACTCAGAGGGCTGAAAAAGTAATTTTTGACTGGTCCTCGCACTTGTGACCAGTCCTCAAACTTACGACTGTCCTCACATTTTACGTTTTTGCCCTATCTTGTCACCATGGTGAAGAGAAGCAGTTGTGAAATGAGTGACATGGTTTTAAGAATGCTGCACGGGCATAAATGTGAGGATGGTCATAAGTGTGAGGACCTGTCAGAAATGACTTTTTTCAGCCCTCTGAGTAGTCCCTATGCACATAGGCACGCCCACCTGGTCACATGATCAGCTAGTCACGCCTACCCAGTCACATGACCAGCTAGCCACACCCACCCAGTCACATGACCATCAAGCCACACACACCCCCAACTAAGCCACGCCCACAGAACCGGTTGTTCTGTGCACAAAAGGACTACTCAAAGGGCTGAAAAAAGTGATTTCTGACAGGTCCTCGCACTTTTGACCGGCCTTCGCACTTATGACTGGTCATCATTTATGCCCATTGTAGCATTCTTAAAAACGGTGTCACTCATTTCACAACTGCTTCTCTTCACCATGGTGACAAGATAGGGCCAAAACGTAAAATGTGAGGACAGTCGTAAGTTCAAGGACTGGTCACAAGTGCGAGGACCAGTCAAAAATAACTTTTTCAGCCCTCTGAGTAGTCCATGTGCATAAAAGGAGTCCATGTGCATAAAAGGAGAGGGAGGAAGAGAGGAGGAGAAGAAGAAAGGAAGAGGAAGTAGGGAGGAAAAGAAGGGGGGGAAGAGAAAGTAAGAAGGAAAGAAAAGAGGTGGTAGGTTTGAGGAGAAAGATTGCTGTACAATAAAAAAGATGAAAGGGAAGAAAACCAACCCCAAATACATATAAAGATATTAAGATAAAGAATGAATTGTTAAACTTTAAAGAATAAAAGAGAACAAATATGAATAAATAGCAATAATTAGAAACACACATACAAACATACAGTGTATTTTCTTTGAACAGAATATTTGGCCGGTTCACAAATTTAAACAGTGTTTAGTCATTTCACTTAAATTTACAATTTCTATATTTCCTTTTTGCCATATTTATTCCTCATCTATTTTTTAAAAAACCAATATTACCCTTCATCCTCATCTCTAATCTTAATCAAATTCAATTTTTCCCTTCTATTCTATATTATACCCCTTCCCATTGTCATCTATTTTTATATCCATCCTCACATTGCTTAATTATGTAATATTACAGTTGTTTAATACAAATTCAACATTTTAATATAAATCAAGTAGTTATATAACTATCTTTTTTGTATATTAATCAATATGAACATGAATATTCCAATTATTTCCATGCAATCCAATTTCTTAGAAATCAATTAATTATATTTACCAATAATAATAAACCAAATAATTTCCCCCAATATTCTTCCAAACCACAACTTAACCATTTCTGCTTTCAACACAATATACAATTAATAATATCTCAATTATTACAATTCCCTATTTAAATAGAGCTTTTTTTTCTTTTGTGTTTTAAAATCTTGAACTCCCCTCTTTTGCCATTTGCCATAAATTTCCCATTGTTTGCACTAACCTTTTTTGATGAGGAAAAAGAAAAGAAATCTGCCTTAGCAAACAGCAAAGCCAACAAGCTGTTTTAGTTTCGCTTTTGGTTTCAGCACAAGGAGAAAAAAAAATGTGCTCTTTGCAGCAGGCACCTTTTTGCAGCCGGCACCGATCTTCTCATTTGTTTTCTTTTAACCCTGATCAGCTGTAGGGGGGGGCCTTTGAGGCCCGGGGGCAAGAATTTAAAGGTTTTTTTTCCTCTAGCCATCAGCTGGAACTCAGGAGGCAGTCCCAATAGATTGGGAGTGGGCGGGGTAAGCAAACCCCGTTCTCCCGCTGTTTCCTAGCTTGCAGGGAAAAAGTCATTTTTTTTCGTGACCTGCGTATAAGCCTAGGGGGCGTTTTTCAGCCTGAAAAACGGGCTGAAAAACTCGGCTTATACGCGAGTATATACGGTATGCTTCGGGGTAGAAATTTAAATATCTACATATAAACTGGTTTCTTCTATATTGCCAACTCCAAAAAATGTAGAAGGCAATTCCTATTTGTATCTTCAGTGGTTTTTAGTGGATATTTGTATTAGTTCCTCTTTTGGCAAAGTTTATACTGTAAATTTGTATACACCTCTTGTGCTTTCTTCATTTGGTATAAGCTCTCTGTAAACAAATGCACAAGAAAGGTTTCTTTCGATCTTTTGTTAACCAATTATGATGGGGGAGCAGCACAAACTGCTACATTGTACTGTACCAATTCAAGAGAAATTAGCTGCTCAAGAAAAAAACACAATTTTTTGGGGTGGACTATTAAAGAAATGCATAGTGTCATACTAGTACCATTAGAGGCAGTTAAAATAATGAGTGTAAGATTTGGTTATAACCATAGTGGTTTAACTGTCATGAAACATTCAGTACCTTCTGCAGTATCATAAACACCTCAGCCTTTCTTTAAAAATTAAAAGATGTAAATTCTTACGATTCTGAAAGAAAAGGTCAACAGTTTTTACTTTCAGACTCAGAAAAAGCAAAAATCTGGATACTGCTAGGTTTTGAGTATTGGGAGTATCAGTTATTCTCACAGGCCTATATAATACATTTTCCTTACCTAGTTTTCTATTTGAGCCCATTTTTTATTTCATCTGCAAACTTCAACCAAAAGTGACATCTAACCCTAAAGTCTGCAAACTCCATATCATACAAATTGAAATGTGGAAACATGGCTTATTCCATGCTGCCGTTAAAATTTTGATACTGTGCTGTGACTTAATTAGCTCATAGAAATATGGTGATATCCAGAATAAGACATTTTCTTCTTAAAAATAGTTTCAGGTACATAGCATTGCAGATGGGACTTACGATAAAATACCTTTTCACGGTCTTCATTGATAGTACTAACACAGAAACTGCCTAGAGAGTGGACAAGGTTATTAACTTCAGCAGAAAATGGAGATTTGTCCTTAATATTCATGCATAATTGAATTGGCTGTAGTATGACGCTTGGGAGATTACCTATGCAGAATGAGAAAATGATCTAAATTTAAAAATATCCGATGAGCAAGAGAAAGTAATTTTGCAAGCAGCTCTTCTTTCTTTTTTTTTTAATTTTTTTAATATAAGCTTAAATACAGAGGTCTGTATTCTCTTAGCAATGGTTAATGAGTTTGAAAGTACACTATAAATCAAAAAAATGAAAAATCTGGAACCACTGTGTGTCATTCTTTCCTACAGTGTTATTTCTGAAGATACCTCTAGAATGCATACTGTTTCCTTGAAGACTTCAGACCAACATTAATAATGTTTTCATTTGTACTTAATACATTTACCAACTTTCCCTCTTTACTGGCAATAATCCATATTTTCTAATGTCCTCTTTTCAGTAAATCACTGTCCCATTTTTGACCTTGGCATTTTATAGCTTGCTAGCTTTATAATTCTTATTTCCTGCTGATCATTCTTGATTCTGTTACAGTTTTTTTCCGATAAACGATTATCATTGCATTTTGGCTACAGTGAAAGAAGGCCATTATTCCAAAGTCTCCAAGTCTTTGTCAGTATTTGGATAGGAATCTAGATCTATTTTGGTCTCTAAAAATTAGTTGACATAACTAAATCATAATACTGGAGATGTAAGAATCATAAAACAAAGTCATCACCTTTTGATGTATCTTGTGTTATGCATCAAATATTCAAATTCTCACTGACACAAACTTAGAAATGCTGAATAATGATTTTTTTGCTGCTGTTATTGTTAAACTTGAATATGGATTTCTTTTCTTTAATAAAAAGAGGCACTTCCTTATTTCTGTGTGAAGTCATTTAATTGATATTTCCCAAGTGGGGGCACAGGCACATTCCTCTTTTTTTTTTCCTTAGTCATTCTTAGTTTAGGGTTTGGTTGTTTTCTGTTTTGTTTTGTTTTTGCATTATACTACTTCTCATCGACCGTACTGATCTTATATATCCCTGGGTCATTCTGCAGTTGATGAATGGACTTAAAAATGTGATGTGATCAAAGTTGTGTAGGGTATTAAAATTTTAGGTTTAAAAGTTATGTCTATTAATGGCATTAGATGAAAATGCATCAAGTATAAGTTCCTGTCATGAGTGTCAGGAATACAGACTGTTTGTCCATTTCTAAGAGTATTAACCCAAAATTACTTTAAAATTATCTTTCAAATGTATGACAATGGATATTTATGGTTAGATTGCAGATAATACATTTAATGTAACTTTAACGTATTTCCTTATTTTCAGAATGATTTTACTGTTTAGGATTATCATAAAAATACTAGTACTGTAACTACATGAATGTCTGTTTTGTATTACTGTGCAATTAAAAAGTCTTTGCCTTAATAGACAATATAATTTTATAGATAGTCTTTGGCTTATGACCGCTGTTGAATGATTTTTCAGAGTTAACAATGGCATTGGAAAAGGTGCTTTACGAGCTGTAAATCACTTCTAGCCATCATAAACTTTACCATTCCCCTCCTGCAGAGTCACATGATTACATTTTGGGCACTTGACAACCAGTTCTTTTATGACTGATTACAGCATTGTAGTCACATGATTAGGTTGGCTGTTTTTTTGCTGATTTCTGCTGGGTTTTTTTGGTAAAAAGCCCCCATGAATTCAGGAGCATGGATTTAGACTTAAGACCATGTGATTTGCTTAACAGAAGGTTTGCTTAACGCTGTAAAAATGGGCATAATATCAGGTCTGACCTTGTGGGTACCTTGACATATGACCATCAAAACTTATGACCATAATTCCAGTTCCAATTGCCATCGTAAGTCAAGGCAATTGTAATGAATGAAATGAAATTATTATTAGTTGTTAATGGTTAAATAATAATAATAATAATAATAATAGTGTAATTTATAATTCCTTTTTCAGGCATTGCTTTGCTATATTTTCATCTACATGAGGTATATGGAGACCCATCCTATCTTCAGATGGCTCAAGAATATATAAAGAAGAGTCTTAGTTGCTTGACAAAGCGATCAATCACTTTCTTATGTGGTGATGCTGGACCTTTGGCCATGGCTGCAGTTGTATATCATAAACTACACAATGACAAGCAAGCAGAAGATTGTATTGCTCGGTAATGTCTCAAAATATTTGAGTAAATGCTCAGTGACACCTTAAACTCTCCATGATATATATTGCCTTATTTATGAGGAGGGAAAGCTGTTTCCAACAGAAGGTTGATCTTTGGAGTGCAACATCTATTATTTCAGACATAATAGGACAATGACTAAAGCTGTCACTCTTAACTAAATTGTAATATTTAGGAAGGGAAGTATTTCATTTTTAGAATGATTAATTTTGACACCAGCTCTGATGTTTCTGAGATCTATTGGTGCCACTCTTCCAGCTTAGGAGTTACAGGCCTGAGTGTTTCCAGCCCTACTGGTACCACTTTGGCCTTTACTTTCCACATACTCTCTAGTTCCTTCTTCAGGCCCTGTTATTTCTCCAGCTTCTCCTACTCCGTCCTGATGTTGCTGTCACTTGGGACTGCTACATCTAACATCACCACTGTCTTCTGGTCCTTGTCTAGAACCACAGTGTTGGTTTATTGGTTAGTACCTGCCAATCTGTCTGGATCAGTCCCACAGGACCTTAGTCCTCTTATTCTCCACCACCTTTTGTGGAATCTCCCATCTGGATTTTGGAGGGTCTAAGTCTAACCCATAGACTGTGCAAATGTTTATACACAATGCTAGCTATGTGGTTATGGTCTTCAGTGTATGCTGTATCTGCCTGCACCTCATACCCTGTCACTTTGTGTTGGATTCCTCTCCTCTCCTCTCCTCTCCTTCCCTCCCCTCCCCTCCCATCCTCTCTTCAAAAGATAAGGATTCCAGGTTATCCCCCTTCTCTGTTGTCCCAAATTCTGGAAGTATATTTAGGCAGCTTGTGTAGTCTCATATGACTGGCTTATTATAAACAGAACTGGAGAAAGACACATATTCTCCATCAGAACAGTATTCATTTAAATACCGTTCTATTCTTTGTTTCATTTGGGAATTTTTTCTTTTGTTTCTTCCACACCTAACTTGTGTTCTCACAATAAGAATTCAGTGTAATCACATAGTGCCCTCTAATGGTATTATTGGAATAAAGCATGAAATTGTAAAATAATTGTCCTTGAAGGCTGAGGAGCTCTACATACCAAATATTAACCAAATATTTAATATTTGCTTAAAAACTGACTTTAAAAAAACTTAAATAACAATCTTGAGTTTGTTTGTATAGATACCATTCAAAGTATGCCTAATTCTCTATATTTTCCTTACATGTTGTGTTGTTATATTAGAAACTACTGAGAATTTATCCTGACCATAGAAACGTATAAATTCAACCAGTCAATGAATATGGGAATTATGAAAATGAATGCTTAATAAGTAAAAGAAGTTGTGGGTTGGAAGAAAATGTTGCAGAAAATAAGGTTGAAAAAGATATTAGGTGTACTGTGAGGAAAAAATGTAATCAAGAAAAAATTAATAATAAAAAGTTCAAAATCACAGAGTGATTGTAGCATGAAACCCTGCCTCACCCCTGCCAGCAGTGTGGATAAAATCACAGAGTGATTTTGATGGAAAATAGTACACACACATATATATAGATATATATTTGAAGAGAGCTAAATAAGAATAATGTAATGTACAGGTAATCCTCGACTTACAACAGTTCATTTATGACCGTTTGAAGTTACAACATCACTGAAAAAGGTGACTTATGATCATTTTTCCCACTTACAATCATTAAGCATCCCCATGGCCATGTCATCAAAATTCAGTTGCTTGGTACCTGACTCACATTTACGATTGTTGCAGTGTCCCGGGGTCAGGTGATCACCCTTTGCAACCTTCTGACAAGCGAAGTCAATGGGGAATCCAGATTCACTTAACAACCAAGTTACTAATTTAATAAGTGCAGTGATTCACTTAACAGTGGCAAGAAAGGTTGTAAAATGGGGCAAAACTCACTTAACAAATGTCTCACTTAGCAATAGAAATTTTCGACTCAACTGTGGTCGTAGGTCGAAGACTACATGTAATGCAATGTAATGTAACATCATAGTAAAATAAACTATAGCACAATTTAAACATGCTTAGAAAGCCTTCTCAAATTGGAGGTGGGGGGAACTTTCCTTGCCATTGAATTATAAAGTCTAATAGACCTTTTTTCCCCTCCAAGCTTATTGCATCTGCCCAAACCAGATCCACGAATCCCTGATGAAATGCTTTATGGACGTATGGGGTATTTATCTGCTCTGCTGTTTGTGAACAAACATTTTGGAGGGGAAAAGATCTCTCAAAATCACATCCAACAGGTATTCTATCCTTTTTTTTTTTTTTTTGATATCCTGAGCTATTCAAATACAGGTAGTCCTTGACTTATGACCACAATGAGCCCAAAACTTCCATTGCTGTGCGAGACAATTGTTAAGTCAGTTTTGCCCCATTTTACAACTTTTCTTGCTTCAGTTGTTAAATAAATCAAAGTGGTTGCTAAGTTAGTAACGTGGTTGTTAAGTGAATCTGGTTTCCCCATTGACTTTGTTAGTCAGAAGTTGCAAAAAGTGATCACAGGACACTGGGACACTGCAACCATCATTACATGCCAGTTGCCAAGCATCTGAATTTTGATCATGTGACCATGGAGATTCTGCAGCGGTCATAAGTGTGAAAAATGATCATAAGGCACTTTTTTCAATGCCGTAACTTTGAACAGTCACTAAACAAATGGTTTTAAGTAAAGAACTACCTGTATCTATAAACTCCTTCCATGGTTAATAATGCAGCCTTCTAATGTCTGTTAACCCTATTTAAAAGAAACAAATTGGCCAACATCTCATAAGATTTCCAGATCCCACATGTTTGGTAAATTCCTCTAGATTTGAAGAGTATAATTGCAAAATCTCATGAGATTTGGAAAGGTCCCAATTTTCTTTTTTTTTGGGGGGGGGGGGTGTTTGCCTGGAAATAGTTGCCCACACCTATTCTCTCATTTATTAAAAAATGCAACACTGTTCCTTATCGACTAGCATGATAATTGTAAATTAAGAAAAATATATATTCAAATCCCACTTGGCTGTGAACAGATTAGAGATGTAGATTATGTAATCATTTTATCTGTGAGACTCCTGTGAGGCAGTTTCTTAGCAAACTTAATGGAGGGATACTGGAATATTTAAAAGTTCAAGTCCATCCTGCTATATAAAATACCTAAAATAGATTATTGTCATCCCCTTTTATTTATGCCAGCTATAAAATTTTGAAGCACAGCCATTATTATTTCTTGATTTTTCCTGTAGGTTTGTGAGGTAGTTATTGCATCTGGTGAGAATTTGGCACAGAAGCGGAACTTCACAGCTAAGAGTCCACTCATGTATGAATGGTACCAGGAGTATTACGTAGGAGCAGCCCATGGTCTAGCAGGAATTTATTACTACCTGTTGCAGGTGAGAGGCACTCTGCAGTAAGGAAAAGGTCTGTTTAGAAGAGTACAGCCATTCATGTATTGCTTAGATATGGCCAGAGATTCTATCACTATTAATGTGGCACAAGTTGTAAAATAAAACTGTGAGTTTCCAAATGGGGCAAATATTCTTTTTCCACAGAAATTTATATCTTATGTACAAAATCGTTACAACCATAAGCTAAAACTATAGCTAGGTTATTTTATAGTTTTAAATAGCAATACATGAAACGTAAGACCAGTATAATAAACTCAATAGTTTAATTGAAACCTTTTTAGGATAAAATCTGAGAAAATAAAAAAGCCATCATGGTCAGAGCACCTTGCTTTGATTCTCCTTCTGCTAGCTTCTTCAGATAGTTGGTAAATGATCATATCTTTTTCTTCTGCTCTTAATATGACGATAGTACTCTTCTGAATTATGATACTACTTTTTAATAAAATTGTCACTTTAATTTCTTATTAGGTATTGAGAACATGGGCATGCATATCTTACCGTATATACTCGAATATAAGCCGAGTTTTTCAGCACGTTTTTCAGGCTGAAAAAAGCCCCCCTCGGCTTATATTCGAGTCATGGGAAAAAAAAGGCCTTTTTCCCTGCAACTGTTTTGGCTCCCGGGGTTGCAGGGAGGCTTGCTAAAGCCAAAATGGGGTGTGGGGGGGTGCGGCGCCCCTCCCCTGCGCCCCTTTTTGGCTTTAGGGGTTGCAGGGAGGCTTGCAGCTTTTTACAGCTTCTCCCGCGGCAGGCTGGCTGCTTGCTCGCTCGCAACTGAGCAGAGAGGCGGCCGGGTGCCTCCGCTCCTCTGCCAAGGGGTAGAGAACTGGCTCCGCTGGATACAAGGGGGTGGGGGAAGGATCGGGGCTTCCCTTCTCCCCAGCCCAGCA
>WNWU01000006.1:50205573-50275782 GCA_012654045.1 Ptyas mucosa | reverse complement strand
CCGCCGCCTGAAACACGGTACACTTTTTTTTGTCTCTGCACAGACCCCATGTTTGGAATCGGGAAGGGGATCACGGGTCTGCCGCCCGAACCCACGATCCCCTTCCCGATTCCAAACATAGGATCTGTGCAGAGACAAAAAAAAGTGTACCGTGTTTCAGGCGGCGGATCTGGCCAGGAGGAAAGAGAAGTTCAGTCTGCTGAGAAGGAGGATGGGGGTGGGGGGTGGGGGCGGCTCTGCAAAGTGCAGGAAAACCCTTTCAGGCGGCAGCGCTACAATCTCCCCGAATCCAGAGCACTTCCCAGTTCCCCCCTGCACATTGCAGGGGAACTGGCCACCACCTGAAGCACGACTCTTGAGATTTGCGTTGGGGAATCCGGGCTGGAAAGGAGGAATGTTTCCCTTTAGGGGCTCCCATTCAGCTCGGCTTGGCTCCTGGGCGCAGAGGGCTTAGGAAGCGGCGGCGGCGGCTCCTCAAATTGCTGGGGAGTGAAGTCAGCGCAGCCAGAGGGGTGACCAGCCGCAAATCGTGGCACCCGCCTTGTTCCCCAAAGCTGCAGGGCAGATTCTCCCCCCCCCCCGACCATCCCAAAGAGGTTTGTTCCTCAGGCCGTGCTCTGTCCCTCCCCCCAGAGCATGCGAGGGGTCTCTGGAGGGAAAGCAAGTAGTCCCTGCACCTCTCGCTTGCAGGAGGAGGAGGAGGGCAGCGCCACCTTAAATGCTTAAAGGCAGAGGTAAAATACTTTTTTCCTTGTTTTCCTCCCCCAAAATTAAGGTGTGTCTTATACTCCAGTGCATCTTATACACCGAAAAATACGGTAGTTATACAGTGGGGGGTTTTTGCAGCTTGTTATTGCTATGTTCAGGCGTACATATACATCTCATTATTCCCTTTTTGGATAAGCAATATGATGTCTCACATATAGATACAAGCAAGTGTGTATCTTCTGTTTTTCTGAGGTAAGTCAAGTTGGTTAGATTTTGCTATCTTAAGTTTTTCTTCTATCAAGCTTGATGGGAGGATATACCCATCTTGTTTCTGTGCAACCATACAAAAGTATATAAGATCACAGAACATGCAGTTGCCATATATGAAAAAAACCCGGAAGCTAGCTCTTTATTCTTGAGAAAAGGGGATGGAATTAAAATAACAAGCTGCAAGGGAGGCACTCTTGAATACATTTTAATCAAGCTGTGAATGGAGAAACAAGATTGCTCATACATGATTGTGGAACTAAAACGCAGGAATGGGGCAGTGGGATAAGAACTGAGAGAGTAGAAGAATGTAATCCATAAAAGAGATGCCTAAAGAGAAGAAAAGCATGGCCCAAGCCAGCTGAGTCCAGTAGGCTGCCCTCATGGGATTAGAAAGGAGCAAAGCAATGAGCCAGAAGAGTAGGCCTTGCTGTTTTGTACCTAAGGAATCTCCAGAAACAATTAGGAGGGGAGAAAGATGCATCTCCCACTGTCCTGAGATCAACTGTGCTGGAATCAGCCTGCAGCCTTTGATCAGGGAGTTGCCATCATCTTTGTGTCTTTAGCTACAGCTTTTTATCCCAGGGGCTAATTGTGACAGGTTTGGATTATCAGCATATTCATTCATTCATTCATGTAATAAATTTATATGGCCATCCATCTCATATATATGAATCTGGGAGGCTGACAGAATAAAAACTGTCTTTGCTATGATTAATTTTGTTTAGAAGAAAGTATCATCTCATTTAGAACATTTATGCCAGCAGGTACTTTGAAGGCCATGAAAACTATAGGCAGAGATAATTATTGCTTCAAGTTGTGAGACTTGAGAAAATCAATTCCCTTGATTTTTCCCTTGGTCTCTTCTGGGACAGTAATTGTATTATTAGCATCTTTTTTAAAAAAAAAACCCAACGTGAAAATATGTTTATTACAATGTAATATAATTTATTACAACATAGGGAATGTTTGCTGCTCTTGGGATAAGTGTATGATAAAAGTAAATAGCATGTTTTGATTTAACAGCTGTACAGTTTTTATGTTCTCACTGTGCCTATAGTCAAATAACATGATATCTAATGTAAATGTGTAAAGGTTTTATACAGAAGTTATTAATTACATAGGCAATGCAATGTTTAATCCCTTGCTATTATATGCTAATTGTATGTCTCCACTACCAACAGATGGCAGTATAGTTCAGTGCTTTTTTTTACTACCAATATGCTGATAAAAATAGGTAAAGATAAAAAGACAAAGTACTTCCATTAAAAAGAAATTTGGATGGGAAAATGTCACATGGAACAATATTGATCATTATGCTGATAAAGAGCCAGTTTTGATCCAAAGGTGAAAACATGTCACCTTTAACTGTCTTTCTATTATAAAAAATAATAATTTCTGCTATGCCTTCCACTCAGCAAATCTGTTGCCCTACAGATACTGATAAATTCAGGATTTTTTTATTTATAACCTCAAATCATACATCTTTAAGTCATACTACCCTTGTTAACTACCCTTGTTATAAGCATATCAATAAACATGGATATTAAACAAGAAAATGGCATCATATACGAATGTTGTTTCTATCATTTTTTACTTGTCATGAGGAGGCAGACAGCCAAGCTTTTAAAATATTCTCTGAAGTGTCCATTATATATAAAAAATGTATGAAATTAATTCCATTTTAAGATAATAAAGGAACATTTTAAGGTTCTTTAAAATCCTTAACTATTATGAAATTATGTTAACTTATATTAATTAGTAAGTTATTACTGTGAAATCAAAAGGTGTTTTAATTAATTTTAATTATACTGCCATTTTATAGTTTTGTGGATGGTCACTAGAATGCTCTTGAAAGATAAATATATTGTCAGATATTAACATATATTTGCTTGTTATATTAAATGGTATGCAAATTACCGAATCTCTTCAGTAATTAGACAAAATACATTGATTCATCTTTCAATGCCAAGATAATTCTGTTGCATCAGAATTGCTTGATCCTTTTATCATTTATTTTTGTCACTTTTGAACACATCCCAGTTCTTTTTAACAGTAAACTGGGATATATAAGTATAATGAAATGGAATCTATCTTGGTTAAATATTCATGTAACTGATCGCTTATAAAGGAACTGGAACAAGAACTGGAACAAGAACTGGAACAAGAATCAATCCCTCTTTGGGGGATGCTGCTGAATCTACTGAAGATGTGTACCTTTAATGAATTCTACTTGAAAAAGTTCTTGCGAAGTATGTTCCTTATATGATCTAGACAAGCAACTAAGGGGAAGCTATACCTCACAAAACTACTGGGGTAATGTATGAAGCCACATAGATGAGACTTTAACCATAAATTATTATGCATTTGTGGATATTAATTAACCCTATTTGACCTTCTACCTTATTATTGCACATATTTATAGAGGTTGGTTTCTGTGTCTATGTATCAATATAATTATATATGATATAATTTATTTAGTATAATTGGAACACAGTGGAAGAGAAATTGCATGGTCTCCACAAATATTTGCCATGCCACACCTCATGAACCAGAGGCCTATAGCCATTTGTTCTTTAAAAAGTTACTAAATTAGTTTCCCCAAAATGAATGCCTATATTGATCTTTGATTGTCTAAAAAACACTAGAGAGGAATATGGGTAATAACATAGGGGACTTTGAATGAAAAGAATCTGAGATTGAACAGAGCAAATAAATAAGCCCTGACATTTCTTGAAAAGATTTCATCATGCCTCAGAAATTTCCGGCAAGTGGTTCAAGTTCTGATTGGGCAGAGTTTGTGTTGTTCACAGCAGCCACAATTTGTCACAGTTTTTACAGTGACTGTAACTAAAACCATGATGGGCTGTTCCTCCATCTCATCAACAAATCTAGTTGGAGCCAGGCCCATAAATAGTTGCTATTCAGCAAGCACAACTGGGACAAATGCCTCATGTGACAACTATTGGGCATAATCAGATTCAGTCTCAGCATTTGTCTTCATTTTAAAATAGTTCATCTCCTTCCCTTCATCAGTCTTGGGTAGTTTTGAATGGAGGGCAAAAATCAGTATTTGTGGAGCATAATTTCTTGCTCCAAAAGAACTCTGGATTCTACTGGATAGATTCATTTAACTGAGTTAACCCTTTCCCATGGTCAATTTCCTGGTCTAAATGAGATTGACTACACTCTTTGTAGGGTGAATAGACCAATTCTGTTGGTCTTCTCCTGTCCTCTCAAGGATTTGGATGAATTGCTGGCAATCACTAGGAAAAAGTAATTGGCAACAATAAGCAACCCAGATTCTCAACATGATTGCTCCTGAATGGCCTCTGCAAACCAACCTTAGTCCCTTGCATACTGAAAACCAAACAAGTATGAAGCCATAATAATAACACTGGAGTTTTGGTGAAGAAAAAGAATTTAATTTGAGTCTACATATAGTATACGTTTAGTTTTGAGCCTTCTCTGGGGTGGAAGCCTCTTTGCTTCTCTCTTATTGCATCAGAGGACTCTCAGTGTTCCTTAATAATATTAATTCCTTGTTGTAGAAGGATGAACAAGTAGATTCCAGCCTAGTTTTTTTGTTCACATTGTTCAGCACTTTGCCAATAAAATTGTTCATATTCACCAAAATCTTGATTGTTCATGGGTATCATGATGAGGTAAGTTGTGTGACATCTGGAATTCCATTTGCCAGTGAACTCTGATGAAATGAGCAGGGTTTTCTCGTTTATAACTTCTACCACCTCTGGACCTCTCCTCCTGGCTCCTTTGAGGAAAAAATGGAAACAAAGTTGACTGGAAGTTTGCTAGCACATCTTTATAAGAGGGTGATATCTCCAACCTTGAAAGAGGCTGTGGTGTACCCCCTCTAAGAAAGAGATACACACAAATCCAGCCATATTTGACAATTATTATCCATTTTCCAAGCTTTCCTTTTGGGGTAAAGTTACTGAAAGGGAAACAATGACAAAGTATTCCAAAGAAATCATCTGGACCACTTTCAAACAGGATTGAGGCCTTGACATAGAACAGAAATAGAATTGGTTGTGCTGATCAATGAGCTTTTTCGGAAGCTCGGAACCTTCTAGTCCTAAAAGATACTCAATTACTTTTGATATCCCTGATCATGAGCATCTGAGGGACTTGAAGTGGTTCTACTACTACCTTAACAGCTGATCCAGTTGGTAGTAATTGGGGAGGAAACATCAACCTTCATACATATAGTACTCATTCCCTCCACTGCTTAACATCTCACAAAACCATTGGGAGAATTTATTTGTCAGTGTATACATCACTGTTTTAAATATATTGATGTTACCCAGCTATACGTTGCCATCCTAGGCTACACCAAAGATCTGATAGAAGGTTTTGCCTTATATCTCAAAGTTGTAGGTTGGAATAATGCAAGTTGAGACTGAACTCAAGCAAGGTGGAGTTGCTGTTTCTTTAGCAGGCTTCACAATCAATACCAATACCAATATTGACTTGTATGTGGAGTGGTAGATCCATGACGACGACTACTACTACTACTACTACTACTACTACTACTACTACTACTACACAGCAACTACTGAATGGGCAAATGGAAGACATGAGCAAGGGAAAGGAGATTGTCCAGATTCTGTTGAGCACCAATTGCATCCTGTAGAGAATGAGGAAAATGATCTCAATGGAAATATGCAATAATCATTACTGAGACCAAGGGGACAGAAACATTTTTAAGCCGTGAGGGGGGAAAGGGAGAAAGAAAAAAGGATCTCGGGCACTACCTGATTATAACATAGAATGTAGACTCATAGATTTGGGGAAACTTTCAATATGTAACTTTTGTGCCTTTTGGCTCAGATCTTGCTTTTCTTTCGCTGTTATCATTTCAAACTCAGTAAAAGTACCTCTTCTCTACTTCAATGGACTCGGGGGTTTTCTTTCTTGGGTTTTGAATGGGGGCAGGCGTGACACCTAAAACCTTAACTCATATGGTGTAGTTTCCAGACCTCTTATCATATTTGCTCTTTCTTCTCTGCATTCTTTCTAGGATCTCAGTATCTTTTTTGTTTGTGGCAACCAGAATTTGATGCAGTATTCCAAGTGTGGTCTCATTAGTGCAGTATAACATAGCATATACACTTCTCATCATCTTGATACTATTCCACTTTTGATTCAATCTGGGACTGCGCTGGCTCATAAATTATTGATTGTCCATAAGACACCTAGATGCTTTACAGTTTACAACTGTAATCCAAGTACCATGTATTCTATACCTGTGCATTTAGTTTTTCCTGCCTAAATGCAGGACCTTACTTTCCATTGAATTTAACATTGAATCAGCTTGACATCAATATCTGGGAAGATCCTGGAAAAAATAAGCAAGTAACAGACCTGTGAACACCTAGAATCATACAGAGTTATAACCAGAAGCAAACAGGTTTATCAAAAACAGATCGTGCCAAACAAATCTTATTGCACCCTTTGACAAAGTGATTAAATTAGTGGACCATCGAAATGCTGTGCACATAGTATACTTGGATTTCAGTAACGTATTTGACAAACACAACCTAGTTCTAGGTAAGATCACAACCTAGTTCTAGGTAAGCTAGAAAAATGTGGGATAGATGGCATCACCACCAGATGGATTCATAACTGGCTGACAAATCATATTCAACATGTAGTCCTTAATGGAACTATATCTACATGGAGGGAAATAAGCAGTGGGGTACCCAAACATTCTATTTTAGGTTCAGTACTCTTCAATATCTTCATAAACAATTTAGATAAGGGAATAGAATGGGGAAGTCATCAAGTATGCATATGACATCAAGCTGGCAGGAATAGCCAACACTCCAGAAGATAGGCTCAAGATCCAGATGGATCTCAACAGACTTGAATACTGGGCCTTTCTAATGAAATTTGTTAGGTGTGTTTCTTTTGGACAGTAGATATCATTCCAAAAGTATATTCCAGTCATGAGTTTCATCTCACCAAGTTTCAATAATGATAACCATATCATACCTATCAGTACTATTGTATAATAGTACTTCATATGCTCTCTGCTTATTCCCCAAACTTTGAGCATTAGTGTACAGGCATCTGAGTCTCTTATGATCCTGGGTTTGCTTCCTACATCTCCTGTTTTGTATTTGAGTTTTCCTTCTTTCCCATCTCTCCCTACCTCCTTGTTTGATTAGTTGTCTTGGGGTTTTTGCTTGGGATTATGTACTAAAGATTGGTCTCCCTCCCCTTCCAGTTTTAGTTTAATTGAGTTTAATTTGTAAGAAGTGGCAGAGGAGAGTTTTGCGGGGGGGGGTAGTTTTACAAGCAGGGGATATTTACAAAATTCTGTTACTATAATCTCAATACAAGTACGTAATCTTAATCTTCCTGTGAAATTCATTTCATGGTCTGATCTAGTTCTACTTTATGCATGAAAGCCGACTGGGTGAATTTAAGCCAGTCATTTTCTCTCAGCCTATGACATTAGGCTCAGGTGACAAACTGGTCCGTCAATTCCTGTATCCATCAATGAATCAATACTCCATGGATTCCCTCCCTCAAAAAAAAATGCTAGGAAGAAAAACATTATTGTAACTTTGTTGAGTTATTGGTAATTTTAATGTATTTATTGGGGATATTTTTAATGTCACTGTTGGTTTTGTTGATAGTTTTATAAACCACCATGGGTCTGTGTTGATTCAGCAATATGCTAGTAGAACCAATCAAGTACCTATAGTGTTATGTCTAGTGACAGGCCAATGTCCATACTTCTAAGATTGTAGGAGAAATGTTTGGCCATTAAGCAGCACTCGTTTCAGACCTCCTAGCACTCTTGCTATATCTCTTTCTATAAATTAAGTTATATCAGATTCTTGAAATAGAACAATCAGCTCAGAAGTTTTATGAGCCTAGAAAAGCCAGTTGGACCTCAGTTGTTCCCAGTATGAAATTAATATCTATAATTAGCAGGTTAGGTAATCTCTTCAATGAGTCCCAGTTGTTATAGGTATACTGTAATATGGTTTCTGAATTGGACAGGATTTTCTGAGAAGTAAAAAGCTTGTCAAAAATGATTTTATGTATGGTTTTGCTGTGGTTGTCTCACTAACTATGCTTATGGAAAAAAAGTTTCTTTAATTCGCAACACTAGCTCATACATTTGTATAGAATTGTATACAAAGTTATATATTAATCTGATTCAGCATGGCAATTTGTTATCATGGACAATTTAAGGTTGACTTTATTATAATAACAGCTTTAAGGATGCAAAATATTAATGGATTACAAAATTCAGATCACTAAGAAAAAGATACCTTGAGAAGCAGTGGATGAAACACGATGAAAACTGTAATAGTCTCAAAAATCTTTAATTGAAAATTCCCATGAGTGTTTCATGCACACGCCAAGAGTATGCAAAGACGTGTGTGTGTGTGTGTGTGTGTGTGTAACTTTTTCAACTTTAAATTATTTAACATGTTGTCTTCTGTGTTTTTTAGCTTCATTATGTGTGTCTGTATGTGCTTTAAAACTCTTTGACCCAGTCTGCAGAGGCTGCTTCATCCTATTTTGAGTACTGCTTAATTATCTAAGATTTATAGTCTCAGTCTTAGCTAATGGACATCTTCTACGGATGACCTCAGAATTCATAAGATACATGAGAAGCAGAATGACATTCTTAAGACACATGCCTTTTGACTCCATTGCTAAATAAGGTGTTTGGGATGGGCATTTCAAGAAACCAGTTCAACAAGCCATGCAATAGGACTAAAGTCATGAAATTGGCTTCCAAAAGAATTTTTAAAAATCTATTAAGCTACTCAGCTTACATATTCCATACGTTTTCCAGAAACTTAAAATAATGAGAAGAACTAACCTCCACCCCATTTAGGGAAGTAGTTAAGGCACCTTTCATCTGTCAAAACTGTTGGGGAGAGGAGTGATTCCTTCCCATCCTGCATTTTCCTTAGGAACATGGGACTAAGTGCTCCTTTCTCCAGAGCACAGAATGTAAACTTCTAATCAGGGATTAAGTATTCCTTACCTTTTCAACTGTTATGGCAGTGATCTGTTCAAGCAAGGAGATCTCTTAAAAGGATGTAGCTGCTCATTCCCACCTCACACATGCTCACTGCCATCTGGAGGAGAAGGTACAGAATCTTGGTGCTTACTCTTGCCATTTAATTTAGATTTCAGTTTCTAAGGCTTTTCATCATTTGTGCATCATTTAAAACATTTACCTCATTTTTCCTTAGTAAGTCATAAAAGACCAAATAGCAATAATAATAATACCACTAAAAATCTTAGAAATATACAACAGAATTCACAACAGTGATATTAAAAACATGCAAGTAACATTTCATTTCATTCCACTCACAAATTAATGATGAATATATGTGTTCCAGTCTCTGGAATCTGCCCTTTAATATAGTGGATGTCAACATTTAAGTTATAGCTACCTAAAATCCCTATGAAATTTATTAACTGCGAACTATTCATGGTAGAGGGCTGGTTTAAAATAGATTTTACTATATCTCAATTGTATTCAGTGAAGAAGTATAGGGAAACTCTATAGCAAATACATGGACTGTGGAGCATTGCAGTTCCAAGAATCTGAACTGCTGGAAGAATTACAAAAGGGGTTGTTATTTTTAAACATATAGAAAGGGCAAATCAGAATTAAGCAGAATTAGCGTTACGCATTTTAAATCAGCCAATGAGAACTATTTCATGGAGCCTATCAAGTTAAACCTTTTTCTCTTTGAAGAGTTCAGCAAAATGAGAATTACAAACGAACACACACACACACATATTGTTGATTGTTGATCTGTCCAAAAGTGTAAATAGGCATGAGAGAAATGATTATCGTTTGTCACATAGCCAGATGTTTAGTCTGGATTTGGTACTTTTATCTACCTTCTTGAGTCCTTACTAATGAGAGAGAATGAAAATACTGTGTTGATCTATTGGAGTTGATGGGGCCTAAGTAGAAAATAGCAGGCCCCTGGAAAGCGACATGAACCAAAGTTTTAGTTAGGATGATTTCATAATGTACCAGAAATATTTGTAAACTGCTAAACAGTTGCAATTTGTGCAAAGTAGATAGTTTCATGAGTATATTTGGAATAAGAAGGATGAAACTGTGAGATATAAGGAACTGAAAGTAGCAGATAGATGAAGGTTTCAGATGTACACGGGTATAAGTAGAAACTGATTGTCAGTAAGAAAGAACAAGGAAGTTAAGTTATGAAATGTGTGCAGAAAAGTATAAAAAGTGTGGCTTGAGATGAGTTTGGGGCCACTGACCTATAGCTATCCTTGCTGGATCAGCTATGTTAGTGGACCTCATTGCAATCGGTTATTGATGTAAGTTGTGTTATGATGATTGTTTATGTTCCAAATTATTACTGAAATAAACTCTGAATCTCAAAGTAAGAATTATTGGTTTGTGTTGCTGTCTTCTGTTTCTTTGATTGGATTTTTTTCACAAAACTAAGGACCTGGGATAGATAGATGTTAAAGTAAAGCTGCCTTTTGCAATTGACTGATGGTGACTTTCTCACTGATGATGATGTTCAAGTATGGCAGCAGTTGTTTTGGAATTGCACTCAAGGCACATATTACCATTGGTACTATCGTTGCTTTCTTTTACCAGTCGTTCTACTTTTATTTGCAGGTCTTTGTATTTTGTGATTTTTGTACAATTCGTTATTTTCTGTTCTGCTCACTCCAGGTACAGTCAAGTTCACTATCCAGACTTTGTCTTTCTTATCGACAATTGTTAATGCTGTGGCTTTTTGTGACAGGTGCCTGTATGTCTGAATCCTAAAGTCCCAGAGCAGTTTAGCTTCTACATTTTCTATTACAGTGATGGCTAACCTTTTTGCCGTCACATGTCAGAAGTGGGGGGAGCGCAGGGGGGGGGGGTGTCGCACGCACGCGTGCCCACATCCATAATTCAATATGCCCCCCCCACGCATGCGTGTGCAACCCTCCCATGTGACCCCCACTTTTGGCATGCGATGGCACGGTGGGCCTGGTAGGCCCATTTTTCATCCTTCCCAGGCTCCAGAAGCTTTCTAGGAGCCTGGGGAGGGCGAAACTGCCCTGGAGGCCCTCCGGAGGCCGAAAATGGCCCTTTTCCCAACTTCCAATGGGCCCTAAGGCCTGAAAATCAGCTGACCGGTGCACGCATATGCACTGGAGCTGAGCTAGGGCAACACTTGCATGCCCACAGATAGGTTTGCCATCACGGTTCTATTACTTTATTTATTTTGTGGTCCTAGTTCTTGCTTGCCAGCAAACATTTCTTGCAGATGTTCCAATGCAACGTTGTTGCTACTTTGTCCTGCCATTAATCAATCTGTGAAATCTTCCCGAAGCATTCAACTAAGTGGTTCGCTGTTTCTTCATCTTGTGTGTAGAAGTAGCATTTGCTCTCTATTGCTGTTTTCTCAATTCTGGCATTTGTTATTAAGGCTTGAACTTGTACAGTGAGAATCAGCCCTTCTGTCTCTTTTTTCAATTTTCCTATTTTCAGCCATTGCCAAGTCTTACTGTCATTTGCTTTGCTGGCTATTTTACATATTAAACATGTAATCGTTTGCCTTTGCTGTTTTTCTGTTCTTCATTTGGTCTTTCTTTTAGGCCAGTTTGATCTCTCTTATACTCAGTGAATCTTCATGGTGTACTAGTTTCAGTGCAACTTCTTCACTATCCTTCAGATATTCTTCCAATACCCCCACCCTTTTCTCCCTTCAACTCTCTGGTGTATTTGAAATATTCCACAGTCACTAGTTTCCTTGGCAAGTAGAGTCTCTCAATATTGCTGCCTGGATGAAGGGCATAATTCATTGTCATTGTTTTTCTGGTCTTCCTATCCAGGACTTTTAGTTCTGTTTGAGTCCAGTCCACAATTCAAGTCATGTATTTAAGACAGGAAATAGTTATATTTACTTTGATGACATTTTCTCCACTGAACTTGGACTTTTAAGACCTTCTTCACTCTTATGAGGTATTCACTTCTAATCTTCTACTTGAATTCACTGTGCTTGATATTGTTAACTTGAGGGATACGTAGTAGTGATTATCTTCATCCAGATTCTTCATGTTGTTTCCATAGAATATTCCATAGAGTATTTCCATGTTGTTTCCATAGAGATTTCTTCAGTTTTCACTATTTTCCCCCTGTTGATGATAAGGGTAGCACATTTGTATAGGCCAAACTTATTATCTACTTAACAATGTGAAATCAATTCTTTAACTGGTGTTGATTCTCATACTCGTAAGTTTTTCCCAAGGACCTAGGATGTTGTATGTGCAACAACAACAAACATTGTGGCCTTTTGTAATTGATAGATGGAAATTCTGTCAATGTGCAGATTTGCTAAGTGCTGTCCAATATTTTTTGGTATGGCTCCCAATTTTGGTATGTGCTGATTAATGCCATAGTCTTTCAACTTCAATTTTCAGATCTTCATAATTTGTGATCTTCCATTTTTATATTCTATTCTTTGTTGCTGTTTTTGTTGTTGTTAGCTGCGAAGTCGTGTCCAATCCATTGCGACCCCATGGACAACGTTCCTCCAGGCCTCCCTGTCCTCTACCATCCCACGGAGTCCATTTAAGACATTGTTCTCTGTCGTCCCATTCTTCTTTTGCCCTCAATTGTTCCCAGCATTAGGCTCTTCTCCAGTGACTCCTTCCTTCTCATTAGCTGACCAAAGTATTTGAGTTTCATTTTCAGGATCTGGCCTTCTAAAGAGCAATCAGGGTTCTATTCTACTCTACTATTTCTTAATATTGGTACATCAATTATCCACACATTACTATTACATTTTATTTCTCCCATATATATACACACAGATATTACATGCATGCATGTATGTATACATACATGCATACATACACATGCACTGTATTTGATTAACCAAAGATGGCAAACTCCTGCCTAAGACTCCTGCCCCTTAGTTACATGTAATAGTTCCTTTTTTTAACTTTAATATTTATATTTGTGTATGTGTATATGTATTTAATGGTATTTTGTTTGTGTATGTGTGTGTGTATACATATATACATACATACATATATATAAGTGTGTGTGTGTGTGTGTGTGTGTGTGTGTGTGTTTCCAACCAATACAGTTTTGACTTTTCTTTTGCCAATTGGGCCCATAATACTTGCTAATGTCATCAATCTATCTTGCACCACTCTTAGTTTTTGTATAGCTTGTGTGGTTAGTGTCCATGTTTCACTGACATATATTAGAGCAAGTAGCACACACTGATTGAAAACTTTTCTCTTCAGGCATAGAGGGAGGTTGTTCTTGAAAATTATGGCTAGCTTGCCAAATGTCTTCCAACCACATTTAACACACTATTCAATTTCCTTTATTATATCACCTTCCATTGAGATCCATTGGCCAAGCTAAAATGATGATGATATCTATATATAGTCAAAATATGTAACTTAGGCATTTTAATTTAATGTAACAAATTTAAACACCTTCATTAACAAAATTACAAACATTTTTTAAATAATCAAATGTTGGAGTTTACCATATCTGTCAGAGAAGATACACTACCAAAAAGGTCCTCACTGAATTCCCACCAATATTACAGAAGAACGAGAACTTTTCTTACTTGCAACTGATTCGGTAGGCAGGAAGAGGCAGATGTGAGATTATCAGTAAGGCATGCATTTCCCAAGCCATAAAGAATTTTCTATAGATTAATAAAACCTTGAAATACAGGAAGACAATGAAGCTACTGAATTATGGTGGTGATCAAACAGAACTTTGGGAGCCCCTGGGCAAGCCACATTGCTGTATTCTGCAGGGCCTGAAGTCTCTGGGCTTGCTTTAAAGAAAGCCCCATATAAAATGAATTACAGAAATTCAGACTGAAAATCACTACATTCTCCTTAGGTGGCATAATAAGTGATTGGTCTAAGGTGACATCCATATTTCAATCCTTGGACACAACCCTCAGCCAACTAAACACCACCAATATCCTGCAACTATTTCCCCAGAAACCTCTCTTTATTTAACATCACAATTTGATTTTATTAAGTTTCAACTTCAGGTGGCTCATGGTCAATGTATATATATGTAACGAAATTTCAATGTAGCTCTATGCAACAAAATTTCATTTTAATGTATGCCAATTACTGTATGTTTAAAGTGACAATAAAGTCTAAGTCGGCCAGGTTGAAATACCATGTGGGAAGTTGATCACCCTCCCATGTGTGTCTGGGATGGGACCAACAAAGATGTTATTTTGGTGGTGCTGTCATATATCACTACAGATTCTTGAGGTGCTCCCCATTAAGACATTTAGAGGGACAGTTATAGTTATAAAGTATCAGGAATCTAGTTGGAGTGTGGTGACCTACAATAATGGCAAATAAATAACTATTGCCCAACAGTATCCATATTACAAATAAGTTTTGATTTGAGGATCTGAATGATTTTAATTAAAAAGAAGGAGAAAATAACTTCCACTGAAATGAGGAGAACTAATGCCCACATTAAAAGGCACCCGCATGTGGGATCTGAACTGCCAAAATTCTCTCTGGAAGAGAGATCTGATTATTGCCCATATATTCTTGGGACAAATGATTTTGTGAGCAAACAGCAGAAACTTGTTTTTTCAGCCGCTTGTGATCAGCTGGAATGGGTTCCATCATGTTTTGACACATAAATGTAGCCTTGACCAAACCTCATATTTTTAATCACATTGAAGTTTTACTTTTTTATTGCTTCTTTAAGTTTGAAAATCCTTTGGAATCACAAGCCTTCCAGTTGCTGGATGAGATTTTCTTCAATTTATTTAAAAAGAAAGAAAATCAATATAAGGTCTTTATTTTTTGTACTTTCTTGCAATATACAGTAAAGAGGTGATTTCAGAGTTGTTTCTGGAAGGTTTTATAAATGCTAAGACTTTGTGAAATTCACTTAAAAAAAGACATTGAGGTTAATTAGAATGAGCCTCTTCTGTATATATATATATATAAAACCCAATCTGTCGTCTTTACATATCAATCATAAAACAAGACTTTGAAGGTTGATTACTAAAGCCCAAGATGGCTACTTTAAAGGAAATGTTTGATTTTGTGGCCTGTGAAGTGCTTGAATGTTTTAATTCTTTACTGGAACAAAAAGTTATTACTGGAGATAAACAAATATTCTGAAGGTAACTGAGATGGATTCCAAAATAGATTTTTAAAATGACCACTTATAAAAAAGATGGAAGCACTGAATTTATAAATGCAATTGGGTGATTGCTTAAAAATTGAAAAAGAGGCTGTGGGCTACCCTTTTAAATCAAAATATAAGAGATTTACTGGAGTTACTTCATGGAAATTACACGTGGGCTTGAAATGGTAAGAATTTGAGAGATGAGGTAAAAATATTTGAAGAAAATAAGAATTAGATTTTTATTTATGGGACTTCAGTATGGTTGAAAGGTAGAATGAAAAATACAAACTGATTATGGGTTTTTAAATTATTATTTATTTGTTTATTTATTAAATTTTTATGGCACCCATCTCCCCTACAAGGTGATTCTGGGCAGGTTAAATAATGAGTTCTTATTTCTGGTAGTGGTTAGTGGTTATCTGAATTGGATAGTTTGACAAATGTCTAATAGTGTGATGGATTAATTTTTGATCTCTAAATAAGGAGTTATTATTTCTGATAATGTCTGATAGTTTTGAAATTCTTTTGTTGCAATCCTTAATTGTCGAGAGAGGGATGAAGGGAATTTAGATTAAATTAAGGGAGAAATTATGTTACTAGATAATTTTATTAATTTTTCTGGATCTTTGCTGATTAATAAGAAAAGCTGAAGATTTAGAGATGGGATGACATATGAAATGAAGAGGTATTTGGTTGCGTTAAAAGATAGTGATAAATTGTTAATGTTGAATATACCATATTTTTTCGAAGTATAAGACGCACCGGAGTATAAGATGCAGCTTAGTTTTTGGGGAGGAAAATAGGGGGGGGGGGGAAATCTGCCTACCAGCTCCAGCACATTAGTTTGCTGGTTTTTATCCCCTGCTTGGGGATAAAAAACAGCTTCTAAAACACAACTGATCTTTGGAGAGAGAAGTAATGAGAAAAGCAGGCAAACCACAGAGATCGCTTCACTACTAGCGCCTCGTTAGGGCTGAAAAAAAGCTTTGAAAAAGCTATATTCGGAGTATAAGACGCGCCCAAATTTGAGGAACAAAAAGGAAAATAATTGTTAAAAAGTAAGCAAACCAGGAAGTCTTGTGTTTCTTTAGAAATTATACATAGGTTTATTCTTTTCATAATAGGCTAGTATTTAAGCTGGTGTCTGAAAAAGGACTTGAACTCTACTTCTAAAATAAATCTCTAAACTCTATCACTGGAAATGTGTCAGATACTATTCATTTGCAAAATCATAGTTAAAGTTGTCAATTTAGTTCAGTAGAATCTTAGTCCTTTGTTCCTGAATCTTGGCATTGGCCTGAACTCTACATTCTACAATATAAAACAACTGCCAGAACTCTAAACTTTCTCCCTTGAGAAAGGCTGAGAGGCTACTTCAGAAGTCTGGATGGAATAATTTGCATTCCTCTCGGATGATCACCTAGAGATACTGTTACTCCTTAGAGACAGAATTAGAAAACCTTGAGGGAGAGGGCAATGAAGCACAACTGCAAAGTCAGCCCTATATGCTATATGCAGCACAGCAGTTGGTGTCCTTCCTCTTGGCAAAACGAGCGCAGAGCTCCTTCACTCACACACTCTATGCTACGTGTTTCAACAGAGCTTGGGAACTGTTCCATACTGAATACACAAATGTTTTCATTTTGTTTTGTTCTTGTTAAATTCTTGCCTAAACTCTGCGTATATGAGTGAGAAAATCAGTGTTAACTCCTGGAGACTGCCAGGACTAGCCCCTGCAGTTTTCTCGGCAGGATTTCAGAAGTGGTTTCCTAGGGTTGACAGAAAGTGACTGGCCCAAGGACACCCAGCTGGCTTCATGCCATAAGTGGGACTAGAAGTCATGGTCACCCAGTTTCTAGCATTGCGCCTTAACCAAGCCAGCTTGTTCTAAATAAACACATGTTTAACTTTATTGTGGTTGTTGTCGCAAGTTCCATTTTAGTTCTTTTACTCTTCATTCAGTCAATTCTTTACCTGCAACTAATTATTTTAGCCATTCATAATAATTGATTCATATTTTCTTAATAGCCCTATGGATGCCTAAATTGTAAAGAACACCTTCTACTATGATTCTTTGACTCTCCTCCTCAAAACTACACAATCTGCTTTGAACTGGAGCTTTGTAAATGATCAGATTCACTCTGGGGGTACCCTGATTAGTTAATGCTCATAACTCACTGCTTCTGGAGTTCTGCATTCCCACTGTTTGGAATTGGCTAAACCCAAATGCTTTTCCTCAAAATGTGTGGATGAAACACACATAAGAAATTACTGCATGGGCCTTTGCATATTTCTGTAAACTCTTTTTTTTAAAAAAGTTTTTGCTATCAGAAAACTCTCAGAAATCTGTATTATATATAGCTATTATGTGAAAAACAACTCTGGCAAATTACAGACAGGCTGGAGCCATTTTGAGCAAAGGGAAGGGTTGCCATAAGAAATTATAATGCTCCTTTCTAAATGCTGTAGAGCTGATTATCATTGGAGTTCTTTTCCCCCAAGAGTGTATCTACCTCTAACAGGACAATATAATTGGAGAAAACAATGGTAGTCTGATTACAAGGTCACTCTAATTTTTTTTTAATGAAACTATGTTTGGACACAAGATGATCTTTCAATACTAAATGAAGTAAAACTGAACTGTTTACTGAAAGTACTAATAAAGCATAAATATTTTGATTACATAATATGAAGGCAAGAGTCATTGGAGAAGACCCTGATGTTTGGGGACATTGAAGGTATTTTAAAAAGAGGTCAGTGGAACCCAAGGCGTCTACTTCTACTAATGACACAAGTATGAGCTTGCAAAAACTCAAAAAAGAAGTTACTGACAGATAATCCTGGCAAATTAAAGTACATTGGGTCATGAAGAGAGTCAGTCACTAAATGCAATATTATCCCTTCTCAATGCAGTGTTTGCTTTGAGAGAAACAGGGAAAGCTTCTGGAAAGCTTCCAGTGCATAATTTCCAGTGCAGTTATTTGCAGTCTGCCAGAAAAATAAATAGGAATTTTGAATTACTATAGACAGATTAAACACGTCAACATCTTAGCAAGTTATCCACATCTGCTTAAAAATGCAGGCTTTGTCCACATCCACAATGTTGTCAATCATAGATTACCAGGATATTGTTTTTCAAACTTGGCAACAAGATGCTGACTGGGGAATTCTGGGGCTTAAAGTCCACACATCTTAAAGTTGGCAAGTTTGAAAATCATTGCTCTGACTAATCACTAAATGACAGTTAAAAATACAGACTGATAGTTGAACATTAGTCATTGGGAGTGGAAAGACCGAGATAGTTTAGCTAGATTCACTCATCCTTCTTTTCCACTGTTTATTTAATCATAGTTTGTGGAATAATCCACCTTTAATTCATACATCATGCTATGTTATTCAGGTTAGAACTCCAGATTTTGCCCTTCGTTGATCTCTCAGACAACCCACCACTTTCATTACTCATTCATATGAGAAACCTCTATTCATGTGACCTTTGGAATGAGCTGTCAGGAGTCAGCTGATGACTGAAAAGATTGCAGTAAGATTTTATTCAGTCTGTGAGTACAGACAACTCCCATTTTGCCATTTGCATGATATTTAACTTTTCTTGTTCCTTAAAATGTTTTACACAGGCCCTTGGGAAAGTCAAACACATATCACCTATGTGGGGAGGGTGCTGTTTAATGAGGAGAATTTAGTGGTGGGAAGTTGTTTTCATATAATTTACAATTTGGTTGAGTTGTGACTGAATGATTCATTCATATGTTTCATCAATTTGGTGCTGACTCTTAGCCACCCACTGACAGACTTTCTCCATGGTGCTCTGTTCCTAACCTGATCTTTCAGGATTTCCAAGGATTCATTTATTGCAACTGTAACTGAGCCCATCAATCTTGTTTTTTTCCTTTCCTTCCACCTTTCCAGCCTTCTTCAGAAAGCTAGATCTTCACATAATATGTAGGATAATCTGAGCCTGGGAGGAATTCTTTGTTGACTATATTCCAACCTATAACATACAGAGATATAAATAATTGTACATATATTTACATTTTTAATACCTTTATTATTATGTAAATGTAACGCTGGGTTTGTAAAATCTGTATACATGATTTTCAACATAAGGTATAAAATGAATATATGGGTGGCTATGGATTCAGAAATATGCTGGATCTAGCAGCTATTTCACTGAAAATAGGATTCAGCTTCCTTTTCTGAATAAAATGGAGGTGATTAATCAAAGCTTAAAGACTCATCTACTCAGGAAAAGAAGAGGAAATGTCTCTGTGAAACTGGAAATGAGAAAAGATAAATAGGAGGTGGAAGACTGGCTGTTAAATCAGAGATAAAAGGAAGATGGCTCTTGATTGAGAGCTAGTTTGCTTTACAGATAAGAAAAAATATCTCCAGTCTTTTCTGGAATAACAGATAGCCTATTTGCTGCTTTTATAGATTGGACTTGGTTATGTCAGCCGATTACACCTGACACTGAATAAAAAGGAAGAGCTTTTGGCTTTTAGATCAAACTTTACTGTCAAGCCTGTGCGATGAATATGTGAAGAATAAGAACAGATGGAAGAATCATGGACTGGTGAAAGAAAGACACTGTGGCTAAACCAAAACAGACTTTCCTTATACGTCTACTTTTATTTTTAAACACTCCCTCTAACTCTGTGCTGGATCAACACTTTCTTCTTGCAAAGGAAAGAAGTAGAGGAGGAGTAAAGGGGAGAGGTGGGGCATGCTGTGAAGAAAATGAGGGGCGGGAGAGGGGGAAGAAGGAGAGAAACCTGTGATCATTTCCCAACCCTTAAAGCCAACATTCCATCCGGAAACTCAATCCTACTCACAATGACACAGAGACATGAAAAATAAGATTAACAGCAGCAAAACTGTCATTCTGGCATTAAAAAGGTGTCGGTCAAAGTTCCAGTAAGACTGGAACTGTTTTTGTCATATTCTCCCTCCTTTCCACCTATTGCAAAAATGCACAGGAGGTTTTTTTCTTTTTAAAGGGCACTGAAGTTCCCTTGAATCTCACAAAGCTCTGACCCTCTTATCTTCCATTTATAGCCTGTCTCGGAATGACATCCCCCTTGACTAGCAAGCTGTCCAATCCAGCTGCAAGTGTCAAGATTGTATTAGGCACTAAGTGAAATATATATATATGCCCTTATGGTGCTTAACACGCTGGGTCTACCTCCAAGTCATTGGGCTGGAGTCATCCTGACCACTCACTGCTCCTCACCCAGGAATCTCTTCCAGGCTTTTGGGGTGGGACCTTTTTTTAATTTAAAAAAGAAAAGGAAGGAAAATGGCACCAAAGAAAGACGTTAAGAAACCAGCTGCCCCCGCTCCTGCTCCTGCACCAGCCCCTGCACCAGCACCAGCACCAGCACCACCTAAAGAACCAGCAATTGATCTTTCCAGCATCAAGGTAAACAGATCGGCTTGGGTGGTCACTGAAAAGCATCCTCCATCAAAGAGCAAAGAGAATTACAGCAACCCAAATTCAGATCTGGGAGTTACTTATTTATTGCTTGCGATCATTAAGGGAACTGATTTAGCACAGAAAAGACCCTTCTTCCCTCTCTTTTACAGGAACACACACACACACACACACACCCCTAAAATATTCAGATTTGTTTTGTTTTGTAAGCTACAACAAAATACCATATTTCAGTAGCTTTACCTAAGTGTACAGAAAAATTATCTTAATAGCCAATTACAGTACTTTTTTAAAAAAACAAATATTGATATTTAAACCATTTCAACTTGGCCTCTGATTTACACTCTTCTCAGTGAAATATGCATGAGCCTACATGGTGGAATAAAACCCATGTTACCAAGAAAATTCACAGGTTTTTTTAATCAATAAAATTAAATTTAATGAATATTTATTGTTCATAAAATTCATCCAGAACTCATTTTTATACAATAATGAGCCACTTATAATTCATTATTTCTGGACATATTTAATGTTTTTCCATAAGAAAAATAGCAACCCAATTCAATACTTTTCATAGTTAAATTGGGAGAAACGTGGATGCTCATCACTATATATATATATATATATATATACATATACATATACATATACACATATATATATATACATACATACATACATACATACATACATACATACATACAGTGAAATGTTTCAGTGACTACAACTTTTACCTTTGTTTACAATTTGCATCTTGCTTTGAAGTGGTTAACTAATATTTCCGTGTGCTTTCTTTGTTTTCAAGGTTAGCATGAACTACCTTTGGGATTTTGCATGGTGAAATAAATCTTTATACAGCGTAGTTATTATCTGATGGATCACAGTCTAGCATGTGTTGCAATATTTGGAGAGCAAGAAAGTCTAACTCTGGAATGGAGCCAGAGGGAGCCTAGCTGGATAGATTCCTTGAGTGACCCTAAGTCCAGAGTCATTCTCCACTGACTGGCATTTTGATTTTATCAGACTCCAATTTAGGACACTCTACCTAAGAAATCTTACCTAATATGGAAACCTGCAGATTGGGAAATGATGGAAAGGGGAACGAGAATGTTCTTAGGTTCTCATATGAACCTTTCTATCTGTCTAATAAATTCTAGCACATTTAAATGGATAGTTGTTTTATAATTACACTCCTATGTGTTTATTAATTTTTCCAAAAGGTTTCCAGATGTAATGATTTGTAGTTCAGTGAAGAAACTCATACTAGAGCCACTGGATATTTTAAAAAGGAAAACACTAAAATTGAACTGAAAAAATACAACTGGCCCAACTAAGGCAATTTTTCTTTATTTACAATTGGATTAACTCTTGCATACTGGGTTATGAAGATGAATTCAGACTTGATCTCTTACAAAAGTAATTTACATTAGTTTAATAGCTGTATGTGTTAATGCATTAGAATGAAACAGAATTTTCAATTCTAGTGACTGGCTATTTAGCTTTACACAAGTATCACAAATAGTATATTTATCATCTGAAAAATGGAATGCTATAATTTCAGTCATGCTGCATCCCAACAGATCTTTTCTGTTAGATTGGGCAGCATGTTTCTAATTCAGGTGAATTTTTCTAGGGGCATAGGTGAATTCATAGTGATGGGAATAAGAAAGACTTACCTTCTACCAAATTACATTGCATGAGCATGCACACATGCTTACAAACATCACATTCTTATTTATGTTGAGGGAGAGTAGCTGGATCAAAATAAACTAAGCAAACATTTATACAATGTGGTATTTGTATATTGTTTCAAGTGCTGGAAGTACTTTGTGCACATTCTCTCAGGAATATGACAACTCTGTAAATGAGTATTTGCTATTACCTTTCTCTTTTATATATACAAGGAGAAGTGGTGCTGAGACAGGAAGAAAATTACTTACCTAAAGTCATCTTTTTTCCAAGCAAAACTCCATATAACCCAAATTTCCAATCCCATTTATAAAACAAAAAGCCTATATAAACTATAAACACTCTTCTTCTTAAAGAGTCAGGCTTAAATATCTAAATAGATCTAAATAACTTCCAATAAAATTAGATGTGAAAAATACGGATTTTTCATTTACAGATAAAATGAATTTATACCATAGTTCTTTGGAAACAATTCAGGATGGTTTCCAACATATCCTGCTCATGTATCATAGCCCAAAGTATTTCTCCATATTTTTTTTACTTAAGTAGCTCATATCCTATCCTCACAATACCTCTATGAGTTAGTTGAGTACTCTTATCCCTGAAACTGAAACTTCAATCTACTCACTGGGCCAAGGTCACCTCCTGAGATGATTGCAATTCCAAGGATTAAATCTGAGGACTGCTTTCAAATCCAAGAACCATTCCAATGAATAAAATGTTTGTCACTTTCATTACTTACATTACTCAGAGCATTACTACAAGTAAAGGGTTTGGCTGAGGTTAAATCAGATGAGGAGAATTCTAGGGACCTTTCCATTCAGACTGAAAGTGGTCAGACTAAAGTCACCATCGCAGTCTCATGGATCCTAATTTTGAAAGCTGAGAATACAGCTTTTGCCAGAGGTTCACACTTGATAGGATGGATCTAGCTGAACCTTTACACTATTTTATTCTGCTTCTGCAGCTTTCCTTTAGGTAAGTGATCCTCATGTTTCTTAGATATTATATTTCATTTAAATGTAAAGAAAAACATCCTATTGGTAATATCTGCACAACAGAATAGTGTACTTACTAACAGAACGATATGCAGTCTCTAACTTGAGCAGGGGATTCAGCTAGAAGATCTGCAAGGTCCCTTACAATTATTAATTGTAATTAGTGTAATTATTAGTTTTTGGCAGTGGTTTGCTCTCCAAGCTTGTTTCTTTTATTTCTGTTATTCTGTATTCTGTTCTGTATTCTACTTACAGAAGTTATGAGTTCTACATCTTTGATGGTGTTCCCATACATTGCAGAAGGTTGGCTTAGATGCTCCTTGTGGTCCCTGCCAACTCTAAATCAACTCTTGCTGATTTTCTGAACTGCAAATAAATAGTTAATGTTATTTCACTAGAAATTTTAATTATTAATTTCTAAACAAATATTTTTCTTAGAAAATACATGAACAAAATTATTAATTTCAGCTCACATTTTAAAAAGAATGAAGGTTATAAACAGACACAATAAAATGTTACATTAACAGAAGAAAATGTTTCAAAGTGTTTAAATTATTTTAATTTTTATACAGAATACTTAATACCTTCTTATGTTTTAATTTCCATCAAAATAGGCATTTTGTAGCTTGCAAGGGTTTTTTTCCGAATGGGTTTTTTTTTCTAGGACCACTTGCTGGATAAAATTGAGGGCTATTTCATATTACACATTTTGCTGATCTTAAACATCAGGAATGTTTAATTATATGTCTATGGAGACACTTTCAAGGGTACCCCACAGTGGTAGTAATGAATACCTCCAAAGATCAAGCAGACCTGAGATGCAGCTCAGTGCAGTATCTTTCCTTCTTATTTTTCAAACATGACATAGATCAATTCTCTTTAAAAGATACATATAAGAAGTAGGACCACCAGATCCGAGTTACCAAAATTCACATATCAGCAGAGGAATGTACTAACCCTTTGGTGTCAACCAGTAGATACCCATGAGTTCTTTGAACAGGAATCTTTCCTGATTTTGTTTAGACATCAGCCTTGCTTGGGTTTATGTGGAGGAACTAAATCAGGAATTTTTGACATGTAATACACAGGTTCTGTCCTGAAAATAGCCTTTCATTTCATCTGACAAACCTTGGAGCAATTCTGCAAAATGTAGCAATAGTTTGTGGGGAATGGCTTTGGCAGTGAGCTGGAAGAAAAGGCTATTCTTGCCCAGAATCTTGCCATCTGGCCTCTCACTTTATTAATAAGTAACATAATACAGTGTTTGCACTGCTTGAATATTATAGCAATAGTACTTAGACTTATATATCACTTCACAATGCTTTACAGTCCTCTAAGTGATTTACAGAGTCAGCATATTGCCCCCAATAATCTGGGTCCTCATTTTACCAACCTCAGAAGGATGGAAGGCTGAGGATGAGGATCCTCAGGATCAAACTGAGGATCAAACTGCCAATTGGCAGCCAGCAGTTAGCAGAAGTGGCCTGCTGTACTGCATTCTAACCACTGCATCACCATGGCTCTTATTATATACCACTAATACCCCTGAAAATATATATAGTATTCCTCGACTTAAGACAGATCACTAAGTGACTATTCAAAATTACAATGGACATCCCCAAAGGTACATACAACCTGATTTCAAAGTTTTGATAGCTGCTGCCCATAGTCACATGGTTGCATTTTGGGTGCTTGGCAACTGGCCCACATTTATGGCCATTTGCAGCCTTCCTTATCAATCCACTGCACTTTACCAACATTTATTTCCAATTTCAGACAAAAAAATACAGTTATGGTTGTAAGTCAAGGGCTACCAATATTCCTGGTTCTTCAGATTTTATGAATAGTTGTTCATGTGATGATGATAGTGATGATGATGATGATCTTCATCATCTGTTGGAGTATATAACAGGTCTACGGCTCCCTTTATTTCTGATCATCCAGGAAACCTGAGCAAGTTAAGTAGGTTTAAATCAGTATGCTATGTCTATTCTCTCACTTTCCTCACAATTGATGAAGCTGGGCTTTTGACAATCTATTTTGACCAGCTTTATCAAAAAATTATTTAAATCCTAAAACAATATTTAATATCAACCATGGATTAAGTCAGGGTTTTTCAAACTGTATCACAAGCAATTTAGAAGTTGGGTGAATTTTTCATCTGCTTCTCACATTGTGTTTTTTAACACAATTGAAATAGCTCTAATCCCTAATTTCTGCAGCAAATGACATCTATTGATTAGGGTTCAAACTAATTGAATATTGGTAATCCATTGACACCAATTATTATGAATTGGACCCAGCCATTCTTGGAAATATTATTTTGCCTCTGCCATTTCTGCCAACAATTGTGACTGTGTGCCAAAATATATCCATATTGACTACAGAGTTGGTAGAAATGTATATTTTAATGAAGCTCAGTGTCCTATTCTTTCTATTTTATAATAAATTCTATAATTATTTTATTTAATATATACTTTCAAATTTAATTATTACACTCTAGAACACAGGTGTTAAACTCAAGGCCCATGGGCCAGATTCGGTGCTCCCGACATGAGTGACATTGAGCTGGCCACACCCACCCTGGCCATAGCCACTCCGCCCCCCTCCCCCCAGTTCAAACACAATCCTGGTGCAGCCCTCAATGAAATTGAGTTTGACACCCCTGATCTTAGTCCTTGCCCAACTCTAACACTGGTGAAATACAGGTAGTCCTTGACTTACAACCATAATTGAGTCCAGAATTACTGTCATAAGTCATGCTGGTCATTAAGTAGGGTATATATGTCTGATCCTGATTTTATTACCTTTTCTGCAGTGGTCATTGAGCAAATGCCAGAGTTGTACAGAAAAAATCACGGTCATTAAGCAAACTTTGTAATCATTAAGCAAATCCATTGTCTACAATGGGCATTTTCTGCCAGAAACTGAAGTAAATCCTGGTTTCCATCAAAAAAACACTGTAAATTGCAGTCACATGACCACAGGATACTGCAAGCAGCTTAAATGTGATTCTGTTGTTGAGTGCCCCAAGTGCAATCCTGGGTCTGCAATCCTGTTCCCAGCCGTTGGCTCTTTGAATTCAAGTCATACGAAGCTCTGAGGAGGTCCATTGTAACTCAGAATAGAGCTAAGTGACTGGTCGTAAGTAGAAGAGTAATCATTTGGGATACGGAGAGAAGGGTCATAGAACTTCAGTGTTTGAAAACTCCTGGACTAAATGACAATAAACAAATTCCTGCTTAATACAGATTAAATGCAAGCCAGTTTGGTGTAGTGTCTAGAAAAGGGGAGACATGATTTATAGTCCTGCCTTAGGCACAAAGCCAGCTGGGTGACCTTAAGTAGTCGCTTTCTCTCAGTCCTGGGAAGCAGGCAAGGGCAACCCACTTCTGAAAAATCTTACCAAGAAAACTGCAGGGACTAGTCCAGGCAGTCACCAAGAATCAAGGCTGACTTGAAAGCATGTGGGCACATGCACACAAACACCCACACACACACACAAGCCAAGAAGGTTAAAAGGGATATTTCTGGTCAGTGAAAAAACAAATCAAGGAACTGCTAAATAAAATAATTGCAATTTACCCTGTTTGGCTTTCGTAGTAATATGTAAGAGATTTGGTCTCTTTACAATAAAGCCATTTGGTTTTTTTAAAAATTGCTTTCCGTAAGAGAGTCTACCCAGGAAGTCAGAGGATGAAAAATGTGCCCTTAAGATAGTGCAAGTAGCCCGAGTTGTGAAACACTGGGCTAAATAATTGAAAAGAACAGGTTTTTATACAAAAGTGGTTACATATTTTGCTTTATATCTCTCTCTGTAGAAAGGCAGGAACTAGTTCTTTTTAAAAAATAAGATTTGGGAGAACCTGAGAATTATGGCTTATCTGGTGGTAGTATCTCCTTTATACCTCTTTATGTGTTGTGGTCAAAATCTGGTACACCAAATGACATGAAGTTATAACATAATAGTATTAGGATGCAAACAGTATATACTGGCCTATTGGCAAAGTACAGACACTTTGCTGAACAGCCCTGAACAAAATACTTTAGCCTACTACAGTACAAAACCAAGAAAAAGACACAGTATAAATTACAGCATGACATTCAGATGTTTTAGATACACCCATCTGGGTGACATCATCATCGTCATCATCATTATTATTATTATTATTATTATTATTATTATTATTATTATTATTATTATTATTCCCTTCCTACTAGGTCAGAATGCTAACCATACTATCTGAGATATGGTCAATGAATACAAACAGTTGGTTTACTGGGCTACTGGTTCCTGACTGGTTCTTCTCCCTGTTGTCACTCAGGAACAATTCAGCTCGCTATAAATGTTTTCTTAGAAGGGCATTTTAAGCAGTTCATTGGGGGAGGGGAGACTTTTACCACCACAAAAGATCTATATATCCACCAGTGATTTTTTTAAAAAGGCATAAAAAGTGTTGCATGTATAGTTTGTGCACACCTTTGCAATTTTCTGTGGTCATTTTACTAACACATAGTTGACAGTCTTTTATCTATTTGATTTTAAATTATGTGTACAAGTTATATGCATGGAATAATTCTGTACCTTGAAACCAGGGGTGGGCTGCTGGGGGTTCTCAGGGGTTCGGGAGAACTTCTAGCTAAGATTCTGTGCAGTTCGGAGAACCCCCAAATCCCAGTCTTGGCTGGCCCTGCCCACCCCATCTCGCCCCTCCCAGGAGTCCCCACACAGCCCGTTTTAGATGCAGGTAAGTGCAGGGCACATGTGGAGGCTCTGGGAGGGTGAAAAACGGGCCTACCAGAGTTCGGGAAGGCCCCATTTCCGGCTTCCAGAGCTCAGGGAGGGAAAATACGCCCCTCCCCACTTCTGCTGTGGCGCAGGATGATGACTAGGCCATGCCCACCCAGCAACCGGCCAGAGAACCCCTTGCTAAAATTTTTGAAGCCCAGCCCTGCTTGAAATTGCTGCTACAAAAATACATCTTAGCATATTGCACTCCAGGAAATGTTAAACTATAAACAATCAAAATCCAAGCACACCCAGGAAAAAAAGTATTTTAGGACAGGTAAGAAATATTTGATAGAATTTAACCAAATAAAGAAAATATCTTCATTTATTATTTTTTAAACCAAGATTGTTGCACTCAATTGTACTGAAATGATCAGATCATTCACAACCACCGGCAAACTTTAAATAAAATAATATTTTTGACATTAACAATTTCGCCTGTGAAACATAGCAGACTTTGAGTTATCTGTTAAATGCAGAATCTCATTGTGTGTTTTGACTAGAAATGTTTTTTTTATATAAAATAGCCAGATACCAAGATCTGCACAATTTTAATCTTAGAACCCATTTTGGTTCTACTAGCCACACGTTTCTGCTGAATATTTGTCCTGTGTGTGTGAATGTGTGTTTTAAGGGATTTTTGTGCACCCTGGGCATGAGAAAATACTAAGCCAAAAGCAGATACTTCTCCCAAAGATAATCCTTTCACCTGGTTTACAGCAAATTAGGGCAGCCTTTCCTTCTGGAGAAAATTGTTTTTCCTTAGGGTTAATCAGTTGGGTATCACCTGGTGGGCTGGTTTAATACATCCAGGGAATAGAGTCAAAGCCAAAAATGGTTGAGGGTGGCCAACTCACCACAGCTAACTTGCCACAGCAAGCTTGCCATCCCCAACTCGCCACATCCAACTTGCCACCAGCAACTCATTGCAGGAAAAGAGTTACACACCAATAAATAAGAAATAGTAGAAATAGAATCATTAAAGAAAGGATGCAAAAGGAGGGACAAAATGAAATGTGAATGACAAAAAATAAAATATTTTAAAAATTATTTTAAATTAATGAAATTGAATTGTTGAATTGTCCCGCTGCAAGTTATCCCACGGTGTGTTAGCCATGGTGAGTTGTCCCACAGCGAGTTGGCCACCATAAGTTGGCCATGGCGAGTGGGCCGGATGAGTTAGCCACAGCGAGTTGTCCCATTCCGCTCATGGAAGTCTTGGCCCCTAAAAATGTTTTTATATGCAAGGCTTACTCCTGGGCCTCACTGATACATGCATCTCCAGTATTCAGATCAGAATTTGGACTTCTAAGGTCTCCTGAATGTGAAGAGAGGAAAAGCACATCTGTTTATTGACAATAAATAGATGTGCTTTTGGTTTGAAGTTATCGACATATACAGATATTTCATTGGAGAAACAACTCATAGAATATAGGGAGAGTTTTAATAACTTGAGAAGGTCCTACAAGGTCCTAAAAATCTTAAAGCATAATAAAATATGGCAGTACTGATATAATTAAATGTTTAATCAGACTATAGGAGCATAAGAGCCATGCCTTCTAATGGTAAATATTGTATTCTGCCCCTCATCAAATGCATGATACACACACACACACACACACACATACACACACACACACACACACACAAGCCAAAAAGCATCTTCATAGCGATTGTATAACATTAAGACCATGACTCATAGAGGGAAACTCATATTTGACTACTGAATGAATATAAATAATTAAATAGTTGATTTTAGGTGCCATCTTTTCCTGAACTTTGCCTTCTCTTCTCCATCTCTAAAAAAGTGAGACCAAAGACAAATCAACATAATACAGAAAGAATTTTTAATATACCCAGGTTGCTATAAGGATAACTGATCTGAGACTAATAACGGGTAACGATTCATACTTCCTGTTGAACCCACAAAGTAGCTTGATAGTTTTGAAAGATATTCAAAGTGAATCAACACTAAGTTATAGATACTTCACTTGGGAATTGAGATATGCTTTGCTAACAGGACCAGTAGGATAGATTGAAAGTTCAGATTTCAGCATTCAGTTAAGCTGTGAACTTACTAGATCCCTTTGAGCAAACTACTGTATGTCACTCACTTTCCTTGGTAGGATAAAATAGGATGCAAATGCCCACACATCAAAAGTCTTAGAAGCTCAGAATCTTTTATCACTGGCAGCACCTAAAACAATGTTCTATATTTCCTATTTTGAGTGTGAGGGTGCTTTTGGGATAGTTTTCAATGCAATGAGCCCATAAAGTAGTCTTTGAAAAATTGGTGGTTCAAATTAGCTCTGAAAATTGATTGCTTTACAGGAAATAATGTGATTAATGCATATGCATATGTGTGTTTATGTGTAGGTATGTATATATTTAGCAATAGCAATAGCACTTAGGCTTATATACCATTTCATAGTGCTTTACAGCCCTCTGTAAGCAGTTTACAGAGTCAGCATATTGCCCCCTACAATCTGGGTCTTCATTTTACCAACCACAGAAGGATGGAAGGCTGAGTCAATTTTGAGTCGGTCAGGACCAAATTCCTGGCTATGGGCAGAGTTAGCCTGTAATATTGCATTCTAACCATTGCGCCACCACATGCATTTAGACTCTGTCTATAAGCAACTTTTCAAGCAAAAATCAACAGTAAGAATATAGAACATACAGGTCCACCCTCCCCCCAAAATAGGTACATAATAGATTAAAAAATCCAATAGGATCTCAGCACCCCAACCTTTCCCAAGGCCTGGGAGAATAGCCAGGTTTTCAGTGATTTTTTTGAACTTCATCAGGATCCAGAAAGCAGGTATAATAACATAGAAAGTACACTTTCTAAGCCCTGATAGATGAGATTACTTTGGGTTATTGTGTTAAATCACATTTGTTCCTTGGAACATATGTATAAAATTACTATCAGATCTATTTTTAAAATAAGCATGCCATGCATAGATGAACACCATAAAACAAAGAAGTTATCTTTTCTCCCCCAACACTTTAGATAAAATAACATCTATGTGAGAGTCCACAATTAAATCTCTAAGTCAGCTGTTCCAATCTAGCAGCCGCCATATATATTGGCCCTCAATTCATTGATTTCAGCTAACGGTGTTTTGGCTGTAGAATATGGACATTATAGTCTAATGTCAGAAAGCACTAGACAGCAGAAGGCTATTCTTGATGAATTTTAGCACATAAGTACCTGCACAATTTTAAGTAATCTTCTCTAAATTCATGTCCATCATAGAAACTGGGGCAACTTGGTCAGGAAAGACTCTTTAAAGCAAACACTACATTAACTTTTGCACGATATTTGATAATCTATATGGGTTGAAGCAGAATAATATTTATGCATGCGATTGTACCAATGGATCTTTGCTTATTTTGATCATTTTCTTAACTGTTGCATTTATGACTCAGTCAGGTCATTGCTGAATGAATAGCAAATGGCATAAGGAGAGAAGGTAAGGAAATAAATTGCACTGATGGACAATTCATAATAGCGAAGAAGAGGAAAAAGGTTAGTCTAACAACAAAATAATATTTCCAGTCCTGAAAACCCAATCATGCTAAGATATATGAGAAGATTCTCAAGTAACTAGAAGAGAGTCTTCCAGAATATATAGTAATATATTATAAGTATTGATTCTCTGTATTGATGTGATTAATATTTGAATTATTAATTCATACGGCACTAACACCATAAAATTGCAAGATCATTATCGAATATAATATCATTTTCGTGGCATCAAAAATCAGACATTATACTTTTGTATTTATCTGACAAAAAAAGAATGGGAAGAAACTGAAGCTTCCTAACCTGAGTAGCATTTGAGGCTGTCAATTGATCCAAGACTGGTGAAAATGATCTGAGGATTCAGTAACCCTTCTTTAGAACTCAAGTCTGATCTAAAATTTTAAATAAGCTGTGGGGACTACAGAACATAACCAGTTTTTCTCTCAAGATGATAATGACAATATATTTTCATCTCTAATGCTTGACACTGAGGTCTTTAAGAGTCCAGGATTATGTAGACATGTGGGATCCTTTTGTACACAGCATGAGATGGCTATTAGTTTAAGATCTATTTTACTGGTATGCAACTATTGTCAGTAAGTAGAACATTCTAGATTTTATTTTTATTGTGCTACTTGATTGTAGGCTGAGCTACTGAAAATATACAGACCATTAGAAGGTAAAATATTTGCATTCGTTCCACCAGTATGGATGGCTAGTTGTAGGAAATGTCGGTATTCACAATGGTAGTGGTCACTCCCCAAAATTATATAGGGCTTTTTATATTGTAAGACCGGTACATACATAAAAACTCATGCTATATTTTTGTGATATTAGCAAATCCACTACAATCAAGTCTCCATTTTCAGTGGCAATTGTGTGAATGTTCAAGTGAGGAAGTTTTGATCAGAAAAAAGGTGGATCTTTCTCTTTCCTTTTGCAAAACCTGCCCAGCTCTTAGCAGCCCAATACAGGCCAGTAATAATTGGCACCTTTGCAAAATAAAAACCAACATATCATGGTTTCCCTCATCTTCCTTGTAGACTGGAAAGAACTCTATTAGTTTGGGTAGCACGGTTCTATTTGTTAAATAAACCTTGACAACTAGTGTGCCATGCAAATGCAGCCCCCGTTAGCGACAAATATAACAACCATAAATAGGAAGTTAGCATAGTTGACTATTTATTTTTTGCCTAATAAGCAATTTACTTGAGAAAGAACCTGAGTCATGTGCATCAAGTCCCAACTGCTACTGTAAACACAGTGAAAAGAAGCACAGCCTTTTTGCTTTACAACAACTGATTCCCTTTTATGAATTTTGGAAGTCCTGATCTGATGATGATTAATTTGTTCCTAAGAGTTATCTCTTCAATAATATTCTCCAACAAGCACTCTTTTCCTCTGCGGTTCAAAACTGGACCTGCCTGCAACCAGCTGTTATGGCCAGCAGAGGTCAACATGGTCTCCTTTAAAGGCAACTCAGCCAATATTCCCTGCAGCTTTTCAGCTGGTGGCATCAGCCATAGAGTGAGCAAGACAAGAGGAGTGATGAGTCAAAGCCAATATCATGCCTTTCAATCTGCTGAGGCTCAACCACAGGCCTCTTGAGGTACAGGAAGAGACTCTTTTTTTATGGCAGTGACCTGGTTATGGAATGCTCTTTCTTCAGAACCACCCTGTGCAATGATACCATTTTAAAACAAAGGAAGTCCAGTTGCCTCTTGAAAACGCACCTGTGGTACAACCATGAACTGGATGACTGAGAATCTCCATAGACATTTACCATTTCAATAGCATTCAATCCAAAGTCTTTCCATCTTTCTTTACTTCTTTCATATAGTGGAGATCATCTCCTGTGACTCAGCAAGTAAAAAACTTGGTAATCAGTTATTTGCTTGGCACAGAATTCTCCAAATATTGCTCCTCACCCATTCATTAATAGCAATTTTTGTTGCTGAATTCATTAATTAACTCATGATAGAATAAAATGAGAATTGTAATATAAAATGTGTTAGCCAGAATAGAGATGAACGTTCTATTCTTCCTCTATAAATGTGACATTTTATGATTATAAGTCACTGTGCATTAGAGAAAGCAAAGGCCTTTTTGTTTATTTTTAGACAGTTTCTGTTTAACATTCTATTAGCTCTGTTACTGTGACAACCAAAAATGATTTTGTAAAAAAGTAAATGAATCTGTTTAAGCTAAGGTTTATTTTTCACAAGCAATTCTTAGCATGCTTTTAAATGATTATTAATATTTAATATTAATGGAACATTAGTGGAAATTGCTTTCTTTAATGCTCGATCTGCCTCTCCATGTTTAAGTACTAGATATACAAGCAGGGGTGGGCTGCTGGGGGTTCGCAGGGATTCGAGAGAACCTCTAGCTAAGATTCTATGCAGTTCGGGGGAACCCCCAAATTCCACTCCTGGCTGGCCCCACCCATCCCACCCCTCTCCACCCAGTAGCCCCATGAAGTCCATTTTGGATGCAGGTAAGTGCAAGAGGTTCTGGGAGGGCGAAAAACGGGCCTACTGGAACTTCGGCCTCCGGATCCTGGGGAGGCCATTTTCGCCTTCCCGGAAGCTCAAGGAAAGCCTCTGGAGCCTGGGGAGGGCAAAAACCCCTCCCCCCCCACCATGGTGCAGGAGGTCAGCTAGGCCATGACCACCATGGCCACGGCCACCCAGCAACTGGGCAGAGAACCCTTTGCTAAAATTTTTGAAGCCTACCCCTGCATACAAGCTATTAATTGATAGCTTCTGGAAATTTTCAAGACAGAGAAAAGCAGTGTAAGTGAATTGTTAAAAAGGAAATGTTCTGCTTCTAGTTCCTATCCCTGATTTCTTTCTGGCAGAATACTTGGAGCCATAAGAATACCAAATCCCATGTGGCAGAATCTGCAAGAGAAGTGTGACAAGTAGTCGAATGGACTTATCTTATTTTGAAATACAATATTTATACTGAAAGACACTCTGCCCAGAAAATTAGACTTGATAATCTTTGTTATTGCTTTGTTTATCTTTGAACTTTTACTTTAAATGATACACGTCAGTTCCAAATGTTTGCATGACATATGTCAGATTTGGGAAATGAAGAATTTCAGACTCCTAATGATGAACTTGGAAAATCATCAAAAGTGTGTTTAGTTTTCATGGAAAGGATTGAAGTTTGGAGGTTCAGTAATTCTCAATGAATCCTCATCAGAGTAAAAAAATAATAATAAGTAGAAGACTTGGTTAGAAAAACTAATAATTAATTTTTAAAGAGTCTGTGCCTGTTTAAAAGTTTAATTTTTCACATTCTTTGGGATTAGGAAGATAGATCTCTCAATCAACTAACATATTCCTCCCAGACCAATCTTGGAGAATTCAAAGCTAGAGGAACTGCAGATACAGTTCCTACCTGTCACCAAATTGCTCTTGGAGTGTCATGCTGCTCTTGGTTTGATTTGGGTTTCTTTGTCAAGAACCCTTGGAGTTCTTTGTGGAACTCCAAAGCTTGCCCAATTGAAAGCATACCCCTTAGGTTTGCTTATCTAGGTCTAGAATGCTCTATTTTGAAATTGGAAATGATTACTCAATTTGCATCTTTGATTTTATAGATAACATAAACACCATTAATGGTGTTTACAGCCTGATCCTAGGAAAAATATGGAGCTTTCATTTAAGTCCATTAAGCCAATTCTTGCATTGCTTGGGGATACATATAAAGAATCCCATACATATAAAGAATATAGGCATATTCATATTATATGGTAAGCCATGCTATAGTTTCCTAGTTAATGCCAGGCATTATGTATGTATTTAGACACACCTGAGTAAGAAAGGATTAAAATGCAGGGACCTAAATGCAACATATAACCAAAGTTAGCTCTATGTATATCACTGATACAGGAGCTTGGCATTATGTCTGAATACGGATGCATATTTAGTCAACTATTTACCCCACACACATCTATTCAGATACAGGAATGGGATGTAGGAGTGATGAAGCAAAATGCTGTTCCTGTTTTGCCTAGTCCTTGTAAATATATGGGAAGTTTGTTTTTGAAATAAAAGGGCTTAGAGTGAGGATTAGATTTCTGTTACTTTACACATGGTGCTTCTAATATGGCCTAATACACTAGGAACCAATTGTTTTCTCATGTTGCTTTTCTAATCCAGCAAGCCATTGCAAAGATTAGATCTATCACCTGTAAACTTCTCACCTATGATTAAAATTAAGCTGTGCATCAATAAAATGCATCCATCTGTAATATGTTTTCAACAAAACCTCATTTGACATGATTTTTTACCATACTAGAACAAACGTTTGAAGACTAAGGTTTGCTTTGGGAGTAAATACCAACTCTTGTCACTCCATGCCACTTGATTGATAATATAAGCATGCAGTACTCTTATTGTGTTCAAATTTAGCCCAGAAATTCAACTTCATGTTTCTAAAGAGTAGGCCTGAGAACCTACTGGGTTTTGTCCCAGCTCTCCAACCACAATGACCAGCCTTTAGATTAGTCCACCAAGAAACCTCCTGTGCTTTCTACAGGTACAATCTTGTTGTCTCCTGACATTCTGTTTTCCATTTGGGAATAAGGGTGAGAGGGAAGGCAATGAGACTTGGGGAAGTCTTTATAAGGCCCTATACACATAGCTCAAGTCCATTTTAGGCAGGACTAACAGACCTTCGGTATGGGGAAGAGTAGGAGCAATAAGGAAATGGGTATCCACTATCAAATTGTTCCTTCTCCATGTTCTTTCTAAACATGGTTCCCCATATTCATTCCTTTAAATGCACTAGCCACAGTCTTCTAAGGCAGCAGAAAACTATTAAGTCACAGCCCTTTGGGCATCGAAGAGTGCTGTTATAGCCCTGGTCAATATTTCAGTTCTCCAGAATAAACATATCCAGTTCAAACTTGAGTAAAAATATTACTCTATTATCTCTCCAGTTCACTCAATAGTCCCTTAACTAAACAGGTAGACTACTTAAGATGTGTTCCACATTTATGTTGTGGAGTGATAAAATGCTGACAAGATTCCAGCCCTACGAAGCCGTGAACAGTGCCCTATCTTCTCTGCAGCATCCTAAAAATAGTCTATGCCAGAGGTCCATCAAGAAATGGATCCTTCCTTCTCTTTGCCCTAAGAAAGTTAAGAACTCTCCAAGGGGGAGTGGCTGCTACAGTTTGGCACCCAATCCTGCCACTGATGTCACTGTCTTCAGTTCAATAAAAAGATCTAAGGACAGGGAGTAAGGACCACTCCCAGGGATTCAGACGCCTCGCGGCTAAGTCTGTCGGCCTTGCTGCTCCTGCTCCTGCTCTTCCTCTTCCCTTCCAGATTTCTCAGTCATGGTGGGTTTGCAAGAAAATTAAGTTCTGCTTAGCTAATGACTTAATGTAACATTATAATTTCCAACATTGTGCTAGTTGTAATAAGGCAGTCCAGAAATCAATTTAGTGAGATTTTTAATGGGGCAATGCCCAACAAAATCAAGCTGAAATGGATAGATGTGTAACATACAAATTGTGTGTACATCACAGTTACATTTATGTATTGGGGTTATTTAGGAATTGATTCATTCATTAGCTTGCACATTTCCCACAACCTTATAGCAAGTAGCTATTAATAACTCAGCTTTATTAAAATTATTGTGGTAGGAATCCCAGTGAACCATCATAGAAGCAAGTTATTTTGTATAGAGCTAAAAGAGCAGATAAATCTTTATCTAAAAGGTCCTGTGCATGTCTGCACAAAAGTAAATCTCATTTAATTAAATGGGACTTATTGCTACAAGTAAGTGTAAGTCTGTACTTCCCTAAAACTACTTTTATAGTTCTTTTAAACGTAATGCTGCTGCTTCTTACCTTGTGTTCACTAATGGAAAGTAGCAATTTATTTGATTTGTAATATGTATCATACTATACTGATATTACTTTTCCATGTTTCTCACTACATATAGAAAGCTATAACAGTGATCTTTTTGTCAGTAGAGTGCATCCTTGGCCTGCTACTTCTTGAATGTAGCCATTAGCTATAGGATATGTATAGTTTTTGTCTGTCAGTGCAATTTTTTCCAACAATACTAGTATTTTCCTTCTTTTTTCCTTCTTGTTGCCAAATGCAGTCTTTCAGTGCTGATCAAATTGCTGGTAAGTGGAACATTACTGAATATTATTGCAATTTAATATTGTGATAACAAATGTTGCATGCTCATTGGTTTATGAATGTATTATTTCATTAGCAGTTTACTAGCATCTCAGATATTGTAAGAAAAAAATGTCCTTTTCTTTGCATCTTGGAAAGATGTTTCGTGGAGCAAGCAGGATGCTATGAATTCCAAAAAGTATTTTGTTATATGATTGATTTTTTTCTAACAGATTGAATTCTCCAAGGATCAACAGGATGGTGAGTTCTCAGGAAAAATGCATAAACACAGGCAGAGGCATTTTCACATAAAGTACTATTAGAACGTGTGCATTGGTATAAATAGAGATATTTTATTGATTTGGATTTAGTTGCATACATGTAAAAGGATTCCAAGTACTTTCTTAACATTTTTAAGTTTTGCTATTCAGTCCCTGAAAGCAAAGCTCACCAAACCTCTGGCATTTGACTCTCCTCACAGTTCTTCCCAAGGTGAGACATTGGAGGGAATAAAGTTTAAAGTCATCAAAGCCAAGAAAAGCAAACATTTTTTCTATCATGTTATCTACTAAATATATGAAAAATGTACTATACATAATTTCTTACTTGTGAATATTTAGAAGAGAATGTGTATTATTGGAGAAAAAGTATAACCTCCCTCCATCTAATTTTTAAGATATAACATGAAATTTTATAAATAAGGACTAGTTTAGAGTGCTTTTTTCATTCATGTAGCAGAACTGATGCATAGTTTCCTAATTCTGGAAATTCTTTTTCTCAAAATAACAATTTTGTTCTGTTTTATGAAACATTTGCTTTAAAGCTTAATTTTAATCACTAGCTCTAGAGCAGATTTATTTCAATTCAGGCATATAATATTCAGTCAAAAGCAAACATCTTGTTTACCATTAATGCTGGCATCCTAAGAGTTTTTGCCCTTTCAATGTAATATTGCAACATTACTCCTCCATCAAATGTACCTTTGTAGAAATACTTTGCCAAATAAATTGTGTTGCAAAACATAATACTTAGATTAATAATAATAATAATAATAATAATAATAATAATAATTTTTCCAGCTTTCAATTGAACAGCAACAGGCAACATATATAGATTCATTACTAATTTCTGTATATTATGTATGAAGTCACATTGCTGTAGTAAAATTAATGATTTACCTTTATTTTACCTTAATATGCCTTTATTACAATTAATATACACATATGCATTTGCTTCATGTGTAAATTGATGGAAAATCTATACTGCTACAAAGTATACTCAGTTTAAAATCTTTCTTTTTACTTTATTAGCATGAATTTACTAGACCAATTTGTTTTAACTTTTAAGTCAATATCAAGTAAAGTATGATGAAGTAGAAGGATTTTTAGGAACATAAGTTAGTAAGTGAGCATTCATAATATATTACTATCCCTATTCAGATTACAGTAATATACATGATCAGTTGCTATTTTTGTAATCAATTTCTTACTTTAAGAAAATTATGTATTAAAAAAAGTGGAGAAACGCTATTTACTTCTAGATCAGTTTTGTTTTTATTGCTGAAAGTTTAGAATTTAGTTCTGTTTCTAAAAACGACATTAATTCTGTCTCCTGTAAAAGCAATATTTTAACTTCATGGAGAGTAAAGGGAGAATAACCTCTGCTGCAATATCTTTGTGTAAAACAGAGAAAAACATTGGACAAATATTTTATGAATGGTCACCTGTTTTGCTGTGATGATTATTCTGATATCAAACTACAACAATAGTAAAAACACCTTTAAAGTTTAAGAATATGCTTAAACATCATTTATTCTGCCTTCTGTACATAACTACCCACTATATGCACAATAGATAGGCTGGCTTGCAGACATTTTCAAGTTTATTTCTCACTATATATGTTTACTAGCTATTGTTAATAATATTATAGTGGTGTTTACATTTGCTAGACAAAGAGATACTGGTGATTTGATTTTTCCAGTGATGGTAATGAGGGTTGTTCTGTTCTTGGTATCCAGCGAATAACTACTGTATAAACCTTGAAGTATGTAGCAGCTTTCCTTCTACATCTCTAAAAGGCCAACATTTTATAAGCTGTAAGAAGAGAGGATCTGGCAACAGGAGGCTTCATAGGTCCCACACATCAGATAGTGATGGGATTAATATCAAATATATTGAGTTACAGTCTAGGAGCCATATGTTCTATCTCAGCAATTTAGAAGAGGGCAAAGAAGCTCCTTTGCACAGTGTAATAAGAAGGGCTGGAGTGTAAACCCTAAAATAGGACAGCAGCATAAAGCAAAAGGAAAAATTAATGAGGACTGCATACTTGATCATATACTAATCCAACTGAATCAATATTAATCCTATATCTTTGTTTCACTGATTCTTTTTATTTTTACTATCAATATTCAGTGTCTGGCATTTCCAGCTGGCAGTTATATGACAAGCCATTAACTGTTTGAATAATTGAATGAGTTATCCTTCACCAGATAACTAGGAAGACTCTGCCCTTTTCATAGATTATGAAATTCATGGGAGAAGCTGCTACAGACACATGTGTCTAGATGCCTGACCATGGCCATACCTATTTTTCTGGAATCCAGTTCAGAAGTTCTCTCCTTTAGAAAAAGGAGGTGGGAAAATGAGTAGTCTCCTAGGAATCAAGTGTCAGAGTGGATGTCCCAGCTCAAATGTAGCTTTGGCAATGCAGCTGCTCCACAAAGTTCTCACATCTCTAACAGATAACATCCACATTGGAAAACAAACTGTGTTTAGATTTGTGAATGTAAGGATATACTCATATCTCATTTTCTTATGTCTCCATTGTATCAATCCTCTCTTTCTTTCCTTCCTTCCTTCCTTCCTGAAGACACATATGATTTAGAAAGTGTTTTAATATATTTCTATTTAAATATATAATAAATATATGCAACATTACAGTTGAAAATCATTGGCTGAGACCACATAACATACTAATAGCAAACTTGGTTTGCAAGCCTTTAAATGCAACTGTGTGATCAGCAACTCTTGTCACATACTTCTACTGAGATTTGCCATTTACCATGTCATTCAGAATTGGAGCAGACACAAATGATTTTATATTTTAACATGGAAGCATTCTAATGTTTGAAGTCCATAGCAGGAATGGGAATTATATTCAGTTTTACAGTGAATTTACAAAAATGTTAGCTAATTTGAAAAATAATGCATATGCAACAATGACATAGTTAATACAGTATATTATTATTATTCTCAAAATCAAATACTGTACAGGTAGTCCTCAACTTACAATCATTCATTTAGTGATTGTTTGAAGTTACAACCATACAAAAAAAGTGACATGACTGTTTATCATATGTATGACTGTTTCAGCATCCCTATGGTCACATGATCAAAATTTGGCAACAGGCATGCATTTATGACTGTTGCAGTGTTCCAATGTCATATGATCACTTTTTGTGAACTTCTGACAAGCAAAGTCAACGAGGAAGCCAGGTTCACTTAACAACTGTGTTACTAATTTAACAACTGCAGTGATTCACTTAACAACTGTGACAAGAAAGATCGTAAACTCACTTAACAACTGTCTTGCTTAGCAATAGAAGTTTTGGGCACAACTGTGATCGTAAGTAGAGGACCAGCTGCACTCACTTTACTAATCTAGAAATGATCAAGCTGGACCTCAGGAAGTTTATCATTAAGATAAGTGAATTTAACACAAAGTGATAGCTGAAATATAATAAGCCTAATAAAGTTATTGATGATAGTGACAGGAACTTAGTTAATGTGGAAATGACTCCTGGGTTACTCATAATTGTGTTCCAATCATGGATCGTCTATGGATTTTGTTTTATTATATAAAACAGCAATTTAGATCTTTTTTAAAAAAATCAATACTCAAAGACTTCAACATAGAAACAATTCTTTATAGAGTGAATACTTCTCAAAAATATCCATGAAATCAAAACCTGAATGCTCTTTTTGATATTTTGCTCTAAAATTTAGCTCTCAATATTAATTACATGAGTAATATAGTTGTGATGGGGAACCTATGGCACGAGTGCCACAGGGGGCATGCAGCGCCCTCTCTGTGGGCATGTGAGCACCTCCCACTGGCCAACTGGTCATTGGATCTCTGCTGCGCATGCGTGGGGGGTGGGGTAAATGCGTGGGGCACATGCGCAGGGGTGGGGTGCATGCACATTGCATTTTGGGGGTTTGGGTTTGGGCATGTGCGCATGCATTGGGCACTCGGTCCAGAAAAGGTTAGGCATCACTGGTATATAGCATTTCCACATCGAGGCACAGTTTGCCACTGAGCTCAAAGCTTTATAGTTGCATCTGTCTAAAAATATCAGATACCCATTGATAAATATAATAAGTGCTTAATATAAGTAGTGGTTAATTAATTTAAGCAATTGAGGTTACTTAAATTATTAAGTATTAATATTTAATACTTAAATATTTCTTTATGACTTCAAAAAGACTCCAAATCACAGAATTGCATATAGAGAGCAGCAAGGAAAATGTTTACAGACGGATTAATATAGATTACCATAGATATGCTATCTTTTAATGTTTTACTGGCAATATTAGTTCAATCATCCAACACATTTTTCTTGAAAATTACAACCTTCTTGTTATTTTCTTGTCTCAGTTAAGAGACTTCTTTAACTCCTAAAGGGGGTTGGGAAGGGGACAAGGGGGGTAGGGGGAGAGAGAGAATAGAAAAAAAATACCACACAAAACAAAACATTAAGATTGCAGGTAAAATTCTTGAAATATAATGCCATTGGATGTGGTGGCAGAGAATCTGATTTTTTTTTTTAAAAAAGCACTGCTTATAGCTACTTTATGAATTCAGTGTGTGCTTCTAGTAACTCCAACTTTCTATTCTCTATAGACTTCAAGGAGGCATTCCTCCTGTTTGACAGGACCGGAGAAAGCAAAATCACTCTAAGCCAGGTTGGAGATGTCATCCGCGCTCTTGGACAGAACCCAACTAATGCTGAAATCAAGAAGATCCTGGGCAACCCCAGCAATGAGGGTAAATCTTTGTGATCCACCCTAATCAAAATATATCCTCCCAACGTTTTTCCGTTTAAATGAATGTCTCAAATTTGGTATACTGATTTGATTACACAAGCAAATACACACATACACACTCGTATCTTTGCATTCAGCTATCTACTCCTTCGTCTGTCCTTCTAAACTAGGGAACTAGAAAACTTAGAGATTGCTTAGAGATATTTTCTGTATTTGGCAATCTAAAACATAAGCTGAATTCCTCTGTATTCCTCTTAGGAGAAAGCCTAAGAAAGTAAGTGGGACAGGCTTGAAATGCAGTTAATTGACATTTAAAAGTGCTGCAGTGTTGGGATTTTACATACTCTTAAATTATCATTTTAAAAATACATAAATGACTTTCTTATTAATGATATTTATACAAATTGCTGTAATTCTTTTAACTCAACAAGTCTACTCCCTACCTTCAATCATCACTAAGTGAACATTATCCAGCTAGGTTTGCATCCTTTTAATTTGCATACCTTTAATGATGAAGAGTGAAACATCTGACAAAGATGGAGGCTGAAGACACAAGATATAGTTGCCTTTTTTTAGATTAATTAGGTCAGGATTTGAGCAATAGTTGGGTAGGAGATTAACTAACAATCTTCTGCATTTTGTTTTGAGACCCAAGAAGGTTACAAAGGTAACATTCTTATATTTGTGTAAGCCGCCTTAAGTCGCCATGTGCGACTTAAGGCGGCTTAGGTGGTAATATAAATTTTTTAAAATAAATAAATAAACAAACATAAAAGAAATGCATTATACTGAACTATTAAAATAAGTAAAGAAGAATATCACAATGGAAGAGTTAGTAACACACCAGAAGCTATGGTTTTACCTGCTTGACAGTGTTGCACATATATACAAAAAGAAAAGAAAATACACAGCCCCAGCACAGATCTGCTGAATACATACATATTAATCGAATAAAATACCCACTACTCATCCTATATAACTCACTTCTCTCTGCAGTATATTTCAATCAACTTACATATCCTCTGTGCTAACAATGCAATTGTTGTCTATTTTGTTTACCTGGAAACAGAGCTGTGGGTGACAGCCATGAAATTAAGAATTTTGTAAAAAAAAAACCCAACAACTTTAATTGAGTACAAACTTGTCTTCTTCCTGTGAAAGTAGCTTTCTGAGGTGATAGACACAGCCATGAGCAAATACTTAGATGTTTCTCTTTCCTCAAGAGATTTGGCGTTCTGAATTGAATTAATTTTCAAAAGCAGGATAATACCACTGCTGGTGGGACTAATCTACTGTAAATCTCTACTTGGTACTTCATAAGAGGAGTTCCAGACATATCATAAAATGCACTTACCAACACAATGATGATGTTGTTCCTCTACAGAGATGAATGCAAAGAAAATTGGGTTTGAAGAGTTCCTGCCCATGTTGCAGGCAGCTGCCAATAATAAAGAACAAGGTGGCTTTGAAGACTTCGTTGAAGGTCTTCGTGTCTTTGACAAAGAGGGCAATGGAACAGTCATGGGGGCTGAACTCCGCCATGTCCTCGCCACTCTTGGTAAGTGCTGGGAGAGGTATTATATGTAAGATATATGTACATGAATTTCATTGGAAATTAAACATCATGGCTTTTATTAAAATAAAAGAAGATCCTAACTGAATCAAGAGCAGAATAAAAATAAAGAGTTATCTAATGAAGTGTAAGACTAATAGAAACAAAAAACAAATTAAACTGACCCTACAATGTTAATCTTGGGTTTATTCATATAACATGCTTAACGAGTTGAAAAAAAATAGGGTGTATCATTTTTGTGAGAAAGACCTTGAGAAACAGAGTGAAGAGATGCTGCTAAGGAAACAATCAGATAAAAGAGGACATAGTCCATAGAGGCATAAGGGTGGAGAAAGAGGCTCTATTTTCTATTTAGCTGTTAATGTGGCTTTCTACATTAGAATTAGCTCATCTAGTCATATCTCTGGTCTGATATACCTAGAAAGACTGCCAGAGAGTTGTATGAAACATTTCCAAGATGGGATCAAACAAAACCCATTCCCCTCCCCTAAAGTCAGGTATTTGACTTTAACTGGGTTAGGCCGAGTCCTCTGAATTAAAAAAGGAGGGCTAACATTTCGCTCTCAGTATGTGGATGTGCAGGGGCACAGACATGAGAGGCTATAGTGCAGTCTGGCAAACATGGGGCAGCTCTAGGCATGCATTTTCTATGAATTTATCTTTTCTATTTCCTTCTCACAATCCATGTCTAGAGGCTATAACCCTAAGTAGGCTGCTGTGGAAATAAATAAACAATACACAGTGGTGGGATTCAGCCAGTTCGTACCATTTCGGGAGGACTGGTTGTTAACTTTCTGAGCAGTTTGGCAAACTGGTTGTTGGAAGAAATCATTAGGGCAGAGAACCGGTTGTTAAATTACTTGAATCCCATCACTGACAATACACCATATTTTGGTAATGCCAAACAAATATAAAATCCAAGTTACAAAGAAAGCTGGGATACCAATCTGTCTAAGCATTCTTGAAAAAATGGAATAGTTGCAATTTTTGCCTATCATTTGCTGCTGGGAAAATCATTCACCTGGGAGAACAGCAGAGTGGTACAAAAATATCATCATTTGATTAATGTCCAAATGTCAGGCATGAAAAACCAGGTCCTCGTGTGAAGGTTCAAATTAACTGATTTATTACTCAAAGCCTATGCTCAAGAATCTTCTCTAGCCAGGTCAGCACCTGGTTAGATTTAGATAAGGGTCAACGGCAGTCAAAAGGAAGGTTGTACATAGTGCACTTGTGACTATCTAATGACTTTAAACTGATACCTTTTTAAACTACCTCCCCATGGCTCTGCTTGTCCTTTTCCTGCTCGAACTATTACCGGTATTTTCAATGAGAAAAAAAGATATTTGCTTAGAGTTTTGTGAAAATAGATTCAATACACAAGCACTTGTAATTGCCTTAGGGATACAAATGGAATTGATTTCTGAATTATTTGGAAAGAGGCTAACATAATTAGAATGTGGCTGTTAAAGAATTCAGTTCCCAACCTATTGTGTGTATGTGTATGTGTATGTGTGTGTCTGTGCTTGGTTTAAATGTTGGATAATATCTCTAAATTGAGGCTAACTCACAGCATGGCTATTATTTTCCTAAATGAGGACCTCAAATAATTGCTGAAGGGCACAATGACTTGGAATTGGCCAGGTCAGAAGGATATCAATGTTGCTATTATGAAAATGGTAACTCAGTTTGGAGTAAGGGGTACAAGGTGTATCTTTTGAAAAAGAATTCTGATCTTCAATTGTTAATTTTTTCAGGCAGCACCAGCAAGGATATCCTTCCCTCCTTCCAAGCTTGTCAGGGGGCAGTGGTATGGGCAACAGAGGCAGGGATGGATGTTGGTAGGCAGCCTTCCACCCAGTGAGTAGTGAAGCCATGTAGTTCCTTGAATTTGAAGCAAGGATGAAAACTGTTGTTTGCTGCCAACTAATATTTGCTTGAGATTTAATGCAAGCATTTCTCTATTGGTTAACCTTCCAGCTTTACCTCACATGGTCATATCTCCCCATACTTAAACCAAACTTAGGTTGTTTCTTCCTACATATGGTATCTCTTCAAGATGGCCTTTACATCACTATAGTGAATGAGGCCATCCTAGAGCCCACTGAAGGATTGAAGGCAGTGGAGAAATATTCAGTAATAATGGTCTTTTAAGACCCCAGTCTTAAAAGTCCTACTATTTTATTCCAGATGCTAAAATCAAGACTGGCTCATTTTATTACACAAGGTCATCTACTTAATTATATTATTTTTTGTGAGTAAAGGGAAATATTATGAGGTTCCAAGCTGGAAGAGAAGCTGTGTTATTAATACTCTTTTCACTGTATGTTTAGGTGAAAAGATGAAGGAAGAAGAAGTAGAAGAACTGATGAAAGGGCAGGAAGACTCCAATGGCTGCATCAACTATGAAGGTAAGGGTAACTAGGCAGAAGATAGATGGATGTGTTTGAAAGAGGCCAGTGCGGTTTCCTGAAGAAATATTCAATTGTCTTCTGCTTTCAAGAAAAGGCCTTCCCAAAGTTGTCATGATGTGTTCTATTAGGGCCAGGGAAAATAGATAGTATAATACACTCAGCGGCTAATCTGTGTGTATTGTGTGTGCATGAGAGAGATTGAGTTTGAGAGAGGGGGAGGGAAGGGAAGGGAAGATGATTTTACTTGTGGAGCTGGACAAAAGGGAGAGGTGAAGCATCTTCTCCAGTATAGGTAATATGATCAGAGATTCTACAGTATAACTAAAACAGAGTGGAGGAGAGTACAAAGACCTTTAATGCATGCTCTGTGACTAGCACAGAATGAGAGAAGGGACGAATAATTTGCATCTTAGTCACTGAGGACAAGCTGAAGATGGAGGCCTTTATTGTTTCTTATTAATAAGAATAGTTCGGTTTAAAAATAGATTACCCCTCTCAAAATCTAAGACAAATACAGTATTTATCTATCCCGGTCCCTAAAACTAACAACATGTATTTAGTAAGAAGGAAAGAGGAAAGCAAAAGCAGACTCTGTTTTATTCCCATCATGATGATAGTACTATTTTCTGAGTTAAAAGTACAACATCATGCTTACTTGGATAATTTTTTGTTTTAATAAATTGCCGTTTATTTGTTTTCTGCTGTAGTGCACTGTATCAGGGAGATATAAGCAACTGTAAACATGAAGTAGTGAAGGTCGGAGGTTGAAGAACAAGTTTCAATGTGTCTTTCACAACATTTGACTGTTGCAGATCTAACAAGCTGCATTGTCATTTTCTGTTTAACTGGCATATTTGCTAGTGGATTTGTTTTTACCATGACAAGAAAATACAATGGTAACACATTATTCAGTCAATATCACTGAAAGACAAACAAAAAACAGAAAAACAAAACAGCAACTCATTTAATTGTAAATAAAGCTTCTTTATTCTCTGATGGATTAAAAAAATATTTTTAAATATGTTAAAAAGTTTTAACAAACTTAAACATAAAGCAGATCAGATACTTCAAAGAGATTTGCAGTAGACTTTTATTTCCAGTAGTTAAGCTAGAGATTGGCAAGTAGTACTTCTTTTTAAAAGAAAGAATAAGGTTGGTTATGATTAGCCTTGCATTATTTGTTCCTACCTCTGCTTCAGTGTTCTCAGTTCATGATAAATACTATGCTGCCTTTGACTGCTTTTATATATATTTAAATTATGCAGCTGTAGTAATTCAACTATATCAATGTGTAACATACACATTACATTGCATTACATTTAGTTCTGGCCATTATTTTAGTTTATTTTAATGATTACAAATCAAATTCCTCAAAATTGGAATTATCTATTTTGTTATCATATAGTCCTCTGAATGTGTGCTAAACACAGGGTGTTATTTAATTTAATTTAATTTAATTTAATATTGAACTTATATACCGCCCTTCTCCCTGGGGACTCAGGGCGGTGTACAGCCAGAATTAAAAAACATAGAATACGAACATTAAAAAACAATTAAAAATATATATAAATTTGGCCCATACTTTAAAAAGTGACAAACCAATTAAAAACATTTAAAAATCTTTTTAAGCCAGCCCAGCTTGCTGGAAAAGGAAGGTTTTAAGGGCACGGCGGAAGGCACCGAGGTCTTGGATTCTCCTTATCTCTGGGGGCAGCTGATTCCAGAGGGTAGGTGCCCCCACAGAGAAGGCACTCCCCCTGGGGGTCATCAGCCTACATTGTTTGGCTGATGGCACCCTAGGAGGCCCTCTGTGGGAGCGCATGGGTCGATGGGAGGTCATCGGTAGCAGCAGGCTACCTCCACCCTTAGTTTGCCTTAAGGGTGGAGGTTATGATTACCTCCACCCTTAAGGCAAACTAATAGTACTTGGACAGACAGTTTTTTTACTGAAGTAAAAAGTAGAGACCAAAACAGAGATAACAAGGAAGCAAGAAGATGTTAAAGTGGGAGAAAAAATGTAGTGAGTCAGACTCAGTACAAAAGTTCTAGATTTACTTGAAAAGATTAGGTCTTATTTTGTGTTGAGGACTCTTCCTTATGCATATGAAACACCTTCCTACAATTGCATAATTTCTTCACATGGCACATTGGCAAACATCCTGTCAGTATCATACCAGTCATGTGTCCAACTGATTTGGACAAATGCAGCAAAAGTTTTCAGTGAGTGAGATGAAGATGGACAATGGATGGAATTGACTAGAACCTACATGAATAAAGTACCCAGAACACTGGTAATTCTTTAGCTGGCATTTCTATATAATTATAAGAGCATTCAGATACCTGGAGAGATGGCTATGATTGTCCTAGCTTTTTTTCCTAGACTAAAGAAATCCCAAACACCAAGTTTCATATACCATCATATAATTTGATAATGGGGATGATCACATCTTTTTACCTGGGTAGTTTTATTATTCTAAAATATTGGTGGATCATTAATGGAGTGAGTGTTGTTAGTTCAGATTGTTCTGATCTGCCTAGTTCTGTTAGTTTTATCATTGATAATAAAGCAACGACAGCAATTTTATTCATGCATAGGAGGGGGACGAGGATCCCCAAAGTTTGCCATTATATAATTAAAGAAAGTGAAATAACAACCCAAACACATCCCACAGAGTCTCAGAACAGAATTCCTAATGAGTGGGGGGAGCATCGAGAAAAATGCAAACAAAGAAGAGCAGAATAGTCAATCCATGCCAAGAGCAGAATAGTCAATCACAGAGACTTCTCTAATAGTATATTAATTCTGTATTATTCTACAGCATTTGTGAGGCACATCATGTCTATCTAAATGGATTTCTCAAGACACATCATTTGGTAAGTCCCTTTTCTGAGCATGCTGTTCTTGGATAAGGTGATGATTTTGGGAGGAAAGATGTAATAGAAATGCAACAGGTAAATGAACAGGTCACAAGGTGGCCAAAGTGACATTCCACTGATAGCAGCTCTTAAGTCTTCCACTAAAGTCAAGATGAGGTAAAGTAGCTTATATTCAGTCTCTAGTACTATTTTCACTCTGTTCTTTAGAGAATGCTTTCAAAGTGGCTGATAAGTCAACAAGGATCAAGAGAACCTTTTCCTCAGGCATATAGGCTGAGAGAAATAACACGAAACGAAGGATAAAGTGGGGAGGGAAATCAAGCATAGGCATCAGTTACCGAATTTTTATGAAAATTGGTGGGTTCAGGGAAAGGAAAAAAATAGAAGTTGTTCCTACAGCAGGAAACCATCTCCTCTATTCCTGAAAGAATGGCTGCCAGGCAATATATACTGTATTGTGAATAACTTACTATGATACAAATGCTACAGCTTTAATCCATTACAAATTTCTTTACTTTATGGACACCTTGATGATTCCAACCTTATTATAAGTGGCCTTGAATAAGTTGTTATCAACCTCAGTTCCTACACCTTTAAAAGAGTTAAGCAAAGAATTAGAGAGAGGAGCAAAAACACAATTATTTTCTTTACTGTTAAAAATACAAATTCTGTCTTTGTCCTGCTTATAATTATAATTATAACTCATTTTTGTTTTTTAACAGAACAAGATCATCAGGCACTTGAAATCTGTGTATCTAGGAAACCATTGTTCCATTCAGTAATGTCACCCTGGAACTTAAATGGACTATAATTTATGCCTCTCGACCTTCCCTTTTGAAATCATCAGCAAGAAAACCTGCTGAATCCCAAAGTTGTTACACTCGACCAATTAAACACTTGCCAAGGCAACTGCGAAGGACTTCACCGCCAACTGTCAAGCCCAATAATCTTTTTTCCATATTGTCTGCCATGAAGGCGGCGTGCATTCTTTTGGGAGGGGAAATCTAATAATAAATCCCTGTGGTCAGTGTATGGCTGGTAATTTTCAGTTCTGTAAATCCCAATTAAAACATAATTGAAGTCTTAATTTATTTTCTCTATGTTTTATTCCATACAATAAATTTTTATGAGAAAAATTATCTTGAATAGTTTGATGAATGTGGATCAAAATGGGATTTTTGGAAGATTTTTTTATAGTATGATGGTTTCAATTTTCCGTTTGGAAACATTGAATTCTTATCCAAGAATGCTTCTGAAGTATGATCTGCCTGTAGTCTTTAGTCATCATGGAAGGGCAGGTGGCCGTCAACTGAAGAACAGCAATTAAAATTTATTTTTAAAATAAGCATGGTTCTGTGTGATTCACAGAAATGGGAGGGGAAAGCACAATGATGGAAACACAATTCCACAGAAAATTGTTCCTACCAATGAGAATTACAAAAATCAGAAACAATAAGATCTGCAAACAACAGATAAATTGGCAGTAACATGTTAAATAGCACATTTTAACAGTTTTACCAAGCCATTGGAGGCTTATAAGCTAAACTGCACATCATAAAACAAGTGATCATGAAGCCCACTTTCAAATTCATAATTGGTTGATGAAACAAAATTTACAGTTGAGCCACTACTTATTTTCAAATACAGCTGCTCTGTGTTTGTTGCAGTGGTGGGTTGCTACTGGGCGAACCGGTAGCGGAGGCTTTGCCCGCTCGCCCGGACGCTTCTGTGCATATGCAGTGCACGTGCCCACAAGCGAACCAGTAGCAATGGGATTTGAAACCCACTACTGGTCTGTTGCATTTTAACATTACGATGTGTCATACACACAGTGCTCTGCTAGATAAGTAAGCAGAACTGAAGATTCTTAGGTATTATCATTAGCACATTGTTGTGAAAGAACGGAGAGATTATGCTGCTATTTGTTGCTATTTGCTAGATCTAAAATGTAACTATATATGTACCTATTCAAATATGCAGCAATATAGATTTATGAATGGCATTTGTGTGAATATTTTAAATTATGCACTTAGGTAGATGCCAGTAAATAATCATTTTTCCTTCCACCTCCAACAAAATTGTCCTTTCATCATATTTCGTTGTTCCATGTGCAGTAAAACAAAGAGAAATAAAGACTGAGATTGCACATCACACCAATCTACAATCATCTTCATGTGATATGTAAAAACTGGAGGTAACTGGTCCTGGAAATAACCCAACTCTATGCCACAAAATGCTTTATTTTAGTTGTATACATGTTCAAGATATATAGCACCTTGATTTGGAAGTCTGAAGGGAGCCAGAGGCCAGTCTAGCTTGCAAAGCAGTAATGCTACCAAGATATGCCCATAATTAGTCTTGCCACTGCATTCCGAATCAGTTGCAACATCTAGATGGTTTTCAAGGACAGTCCTATGTACAGTGCATTGCAATACTCCAATTGGGAGATCACCAGAACATAAGTAATCATAAACAGCCCCTCTGATCTAGGAATGGATGCAACAGTCATATAAGATGAAAGTATGCTAAGGCCTTCTTGCTGATAGCTGCCACCTGCTCTTCCAGATATCACAATATTCTTCAAGAATACTCTTGGCAATAAGTTTTGTGAAAAACCCTCATTGAATAGAAATAAACAATTATCAAAAACCAAATGATGAAACTAGAACAGAAAAGGTATGAATATTGAGGCACTGGAGAACGTAAGGTATTAGGCATGGGTTTTCCCCCCAAAGATAATAAGATGCTTATGCAGATGTGTAGGTCTAATCAATAGAATAATTAAATAAGACTACATAATTATTGGTATTCATGTAATCTCTGAAATAACACTTCTTTCCTCCAATGGGTACATAATAAAACTGCTTTAATTCCCTAGTCAAGAATCAATTTGTTCTCCACCAGTCTCATTTAATATCTCCATATGAAATGACCATAACTCAGCTGCTGGCAGGTGCAAGTGGGGTTTGAGAAACGATGATAATCCTTATATGTGAGTCACTAGAGATTGGACAGGCGTCTGGTTTCCATGTCTCTCTCCGCCATAAGGAGCCCACCCCTGCTCCTATTTATAACCTTGGCAGGTGGGCAAATGGATACAGATTCATCTCTGCATCTGTCTTTTTCTCAGACAGTCTGCCAACAATTTAAAATACTCCATGAGTGGGGAAAAAAGCAAACCTTCTCAAAAATTGCTTGAAATCAAAAAGAAAGAGTTTGTTTTCTTAGCTTCATAATATTTGGGCTTGCTCCTTCTACAAACAAGGCTGTAGTTTGTTTAGTTGACTGCCTGAACCTGACCATGAAATTTGATAAAGTATGGAAAGGCTTAGTCTCTCCAATCCCTTTGTGTCCCTATTTAAGGTTGCACAGTGTACCAATATAAAAAAAGGAGGGGGAGGGAAGATACTGCTGCTAAAAATCTCCTCCAGTCTGACTCAAGATCAGAGGAAAAAACACTGAGATTGGCAATGAGCTGGCAATGAGTTGGCAGCTGAGTGGAGGCGGTGAGATGCAAATGGATGCCACTGAGCAGAGGTGAAACAGAGCTAGGTGACAGAAGACCAGTGGCTGAGAGCAGCATGGTGGACCCTGAGAGCAGCTGTGCAGAGCTAATTGGCAGAGGAGCAGAGTGCCAGAGCAGCGACTGAGAGCAGCATGGTGGACCAGCAACAGTTGAGAACAGTGTGGCAGACCAACTGAGCAGCAGCAGTGCAGAGCTAAGTGTGACAGCAGACTGGAGTGCCCATTGACAGCAGCGCAGTAGAGCAGCTGAACAGCAGCTAAGCACCCAGATCAGCACATCATATCTGAAAACCCCAGTAGTGGTCAGGCAACCGAAGGGCAAGGAGGCAGCGAGGAAAAGGATAAATACATAACACTTGTGGACAGTGAGGAAATCTTTTTTTCTAATTTAAAAAAAAATCAATTTTTAAATCTTTTTCCAACTTTTAATTCTTTTAAATTTCAAATTCCGTTTTCAATTTTAAAATCTTTTTCAACTTTAATTTTTTAATGAAATTCTTTGTTCAATTTTTTCAATTTTTCAATTTCTTTTTTCAAACTAAACATTTGAAAAAACAATTTGCTTATTTTAATTCTTTGGAAATTTTTAAAATTCTTAATGATCAAAGAGAAAAAAATATTTAAAAACATGGAAAAAGAGACAGACACTTAAAACAGGGAAGGCAGTGATGAATTTTTGAAGACAGAGAACAAAGGGTCAAGAACTTTTATAAACTATTGTAAACTGACACTTCGCAACAGGGGAAATAATTTTTTAGAAATTTTTAATTTTTTAACAAACAAAAACTCATGGACATAGAGACTGACATTATAATGACTTGCAAAATATGTCATATTGTTTGAGCTTATGCCCACAGAAGACCCAAACTATATATGTACTAAATGTAAATCATATAAATTACTAGAAGAAAATGTAAAAGGTCTAGAAGCAGCTCTAGCCACTCTGAAACTCAATGAACAAAGTGAGAAATCCCAACCTAAACAAGAAGGCTACACCAAAATTAAACACAATAGGGAGCAAACAGCTTCTTAAAAATGACCCTATAGATGTACAAAAAGAAGAAAACCGATACACCCAAATTGAACACAATAGGGAACAAACAGCTTCCGGAAAATAATGACCCAATATATGAATCTAAAGAGCAAGACCGATGGAAATATGTCACTTTTAGAAGAAAACAGCAACCATGAGCAAAGCCCCTACTATCTACCCTAGGCCACTCCAGTGAAACTCCTCTGGAACTCCCTGGAAGAAAATATGCAGACAGCTATAAAAGAGCAGTCATCAATAGTTTCTAAAAAGGAGACAGCATCCCTGTGACAGGAAGAATAGTATCCCAGACTTCCCTAGGGGAAAAAGGGGGTTAAATATTGGTGATAGGAGATTCGATTCTTTGGGAAATAGAAACTATAGTCTGCAGACCAAACAGTCAATCTATGGAGATATGTTGTCTGCCTAGAACAAAAATCAAAGATGTAACTAAGAACCTTACTAAAATAATCAAACCCATGGATTACCCCTTTCTTCTACACATGGGGACCAATGACACAACAATGAATCTAAAAAGGAGCCTGAGTGGCATAGGAGGCTAATGCCTCCTACAAGGCAGCATTTAACATCCAGCTGCCTGCAATTACTGTAAGTTCGAATCTCACCAGGCTCAAGGTCGATTCAGCCTTCCATCCTTTCTAAGGTGGGTAAAATGAGGACCCGGTTTGTGGGGGCAATAAGCTGACTTTGTATAAAATATACAAAAGTATGAAGGCTATTGCTTAACGCATTGTAAGCCGCCCTGAGTCTCCGGAGAAGGGCGGCATATAAATAAGAATAATAAAAAAACAACAACAACAATATCAAGAGATTACGAACAGCTAGGATAGGAAGTTAATGAATTAGGAGCACAAGTGGTGTTCTCATCTATACTTCCAACAAAAAGCCCACATCCAATGAGAGAGCAAACGTGGAGAAAAAGTAAGGTTTTACACTTAGGCAGGAAAAAATCAAAGGTACAAGTACAGATTAAGTGAAACCTGGCTCAAAAACAGTAAGAGTCCTACTTGGAGTCCTAGCGGATGACCACTTAAATATGAGCCAGCAGCGTGTGGCAATAGCCAAAAAAGCTAATGCAATCATTGTATAAACAGAGGCATAGCATCAAAGTCACATGAAGTATTAGTACCATTTTATAAAGACTTAGTAAGGCCACAACTGGAATACTGTATCTAGTTTTGGTCACCATGTTATAAAAAAGATGTTGAGACTTTGGAAAAAGTGCAGAGAAGAGCAACTAGGATGCAGAGAAGAGCAACTTGGAGAATAATACATATGAAGAACAGTTGCAGGAACTGGGTTTGGCTAGTCTAGAGAAAAGAAGGACTAAGGGGGACATGATAGCAGTATTCCAGTATTTGAAAGATTGCCACAAAGAGGAGGGAAATTCAACTTATTTTTCAAAGCACCAGGGGGCAAGACCGAAAACCATGAATGGAAACTAATCAAGGAGAGAAGCAACCTGGAATTAAGGAGAAACGTCCTAACAGTGAGGACAATTAACCAGTAGAATAGCTTGCCTTCAGAACAGTGGTGGGTTGCCCCCGATTCACACCAGTTCTATAGAACTAGTAGTAAAACCGGCAGAAGGCTCCACCCACCAACCCTGATGTCATCAAAATGCTTCTGCGCATGCCCCGTTATGAACCAGTAGTAAAGGTAAGTACAACCCACCCTTGCTTCAGAAGGTGTGGGTGCTTCATCACTGGAGGTTTTTAAGAAAAGACTGGACAGTCATTTGTCTGAAATGGTATAGGGCCGTGATGGCGAACTTATGGCACGCGTGCCACAGGTGGCACGTGGAGCCATATTGGTGGGCACGCGAGCATTGCCCAAGCTCAGCTCCAGGGCACATACGCACACTGGCCAGCTGATTTTTGGGCCTTCCGGTCCCAAGTCAGCAAATGGGCCGTTTCTGGCCTCTGGAGGGCCTCTGGGGGGGAGGCCACTTTTGCCCTCCCCAGGCTCCTAGAAAGCCTCTGGAGCCTGGGGAGGGTAAAAAATGGGGCTTCTGGTCCCACCAGAAGTTGGGAAATGGGCCATTTCTGGCTTCCGGGGGGGCTGGGGGGGGGGGGGGAAGGCCGTTTTTGCACTCCCCAGGCTCCAAGAAAGCCTCTAGAGCCTGGGCAGGGTGAAAAACGGGCCTATTGGGCCGACCATGCCATCACATGCCAAAAGCATGGGGAGCATGGGGGGGGGGTCGTGCGCGCATGCGTGGGGGGCAGGGTACATTGAATTATCGGTGTAGGCACACGTGCGTGCGACTCCCCCATGCTCCCCCTGCTTTTGGCATGCGACGGCAAAAAGGTTAGCCATCACTGGTATAGGGTCTCCTGCTTGCATATGGGGTTGGACTAGAAGACCACCAAGGTCCCTTCCAGGTCTATTCTGATTGTTTGAAAGAACAACTATGCTATGTAAATAGAACCTTACTCATAAAGACCTGGCTGTACCAAATTTGGCCTTTATATCCACATTCAGCAGAAACCAGCAGAAAGTGATGTCCTTCATTGTGCTCTCCAGAGAAATATTACTTTTCCTCTCTAGGGAGAGACTTTTCCTATCCAGACTGCTTGTTTGCTTTACTCAAACAAGGCTTTGGGCTTTGTTTTCATTTGGATATTTTCCCTAGAACAAAAACTCTGTGAGTTGCGCTGAGAGAGAATGATTGGCCCAAAGTCAACCAGCTGTTTATTCAAAGGATAATGGGATCAGTAATGGGTGAGTGATGGGTGCAAATTCTATAAGATAGTACATAATATACAAACATTTGATTCATTAGTATAAACTGTAAATAATATTCAGGAAATTTTACTCCCTAATAACTGTTAGATAAAAATTTATATCATAACAAACTGCTGGTTGGCATATAAAACTGTATATTGATAAATAATGATTATTGCTCAATATTCTGTGAAAATGAATTACTTAATGCAACATAGTAAAAGCTTAGGGAGTTTGAATCAAAAGAGGTTAACTGGCCTAAAGTCAGTGAGTTTCCATGGATGAGGAAGTAGTAAGGATAGTAAGATGGCTCTCCCAGTCACATTGTTATTATGAGGAGGAAATGGAAAGTGGGAGCAATTAGTGCAATTTCAAATAGTGTGATATTCAATTTAGTGAGAATTATAAATTGATACCACGTTACATTGAATGCAAACCCAAATTCAGTTAATGCAAATGTAGCACATGTACTGCTGCCAGTGGTGTTTTAAATGCTAAACTGGAAGATGCTAAATTGTAGTTCCACCTTAACCATGAAAGCCAGCTGAGTGACCTTGGGGCAATCATTCAGTCTCAGTCTACCCACCTCACAAGGTTGTTGTGGAAAAAATAGGGGGAAGGTGTGTTTAGATATATTTCCCGCCTTAAGTTATTTGTAAAAGATGGGATTTAAATAAATAAAACTAAATAAATAAATAAATTGTTGCATTAGCAAAATGGGGAAGAGGAAGGTTCCATTCAAGGAAACCTCAAAAAAGAAAAAAGAAAAAAAGAGGTTCATTTTGAAGAACTGTAGCAAAATGCAAGAGATTGCAGGTAAGCTTTGAATATGGGTTATCCTCTATTACTGTTAAACAATAGTTTATTAATAATGATATTAAAATGTGTGTTTAAAAATGATAATTGTCTACTTCCATCAAACTGGTACCAATTACCCCCTTTTTCTCAGAAATATCACTTTGAGTAGTGAGAATTTTAATAATATAACAATTTCTTAGGTTTGATTAACCATACCAGTACAGATCTACCTGAACAGCCCTCAGCACTTTATATGAAAGATGACCAAATCACCTTGGGAGTACACAAAGGATTTAATCACAGTGACACTACTTGTCCTGTTCAGGGTGTATGGTTGCAAGATTCTTCACACACACACGTGTGTGTATAAAACTTGTTAAAATGTAAAAATACAAAAATAAGAAACTAATGCAAACTAAGAAAAATATAAAAAGTAACAGAAATGAAAATGGAAAATGAAAACATAACCTACAAGATTACGTATCTCTCTCTCTCTCTCTCTCCCCCTCCCTCCCCCCATTTCAAACATTTTTGCCTTTGGAGGGAATGTGTGTTTCAGGCTTCAATCTTCAATAATTTATACAGAGATATGTATTCCTTCACTGCCATCTGGTGGTCCATTTGTCTACAAAAATCAGAGGCTGCGTGTATACAACATGCTTGCTATGTCTACATGATCCCAAGTTTATTGGAGTAATTAGAATTGGTAATTACTAATAAACTAATCACCCTGACTGGGCTGAAGCAACAAACTAAATACATTTTAGCCTACTGAGCATTTTGAGAAAAAGATCCAAATCATAATTTGCTTTAATCCTTTGCTGAACAAGTCATGGATGTTTAGGCAATTCCCTCCCCCTTTTTTTTTCTTTTCCTCGTGTTTTGCCACAAGTGCAGGATCCATTTTGTGTAGGAGGTTTTTTTGATCTATTGGTTGTGACAGAAATTCACCAGGCGAGCCTGACATCATGGGCTGAGTGACTGGCCCAAAGTCACCCAGTCAGATTCCATTCCTAAAGAAGAACTACAACTCACTGTTTCCTGGATTCAAGCCTGGTGTCTTAACCATTAGACCAAACAGCTTCTCAAACAGTGTAGTTAACCGGAGGGGGTCCTTGATGCTCTCTGAGCTTAGTTGTTTTCTTGCAGACATTTCAATACCCAAACTGGGTAACATCATCAATGCTCTGCAACATCTGCAAGAAAACAACCAAGCTCAAAGAGCATCAAAGAATCCTTATTTCAATCCAGAGCTACAAATATTCTCCTTTTATTGGTTTAGTCCTGGGGTCTCTAACCTCTGGGCTGCGCCAGACCAGTGGGCCATGAGGTGTTTGCAACTGGGCTGCGGAAACAGCAGGTGAGCATGTGAGTGCATTCCCTCTTGCATGAGTAGTGGGCATGTGTATGTATGCTTCATTTGTGTGAGCGGCAGGTGCATGTGGATGGCGCTCGTGCAAATGGAGCTGTACATGCCATCCCCTTTTCTCTCCCCCCCACCCCCCGCAAGGCTAGAAAGGTTGGGGAATTCTGGTGTAGACAACATACCAGACTAAAATATGGTTGCCTAATATTGCAAACCCAGCTAGAAGCCAAAATAACATCAAAATGATGTTGCATGCATCATATTGTCACTTGTTCCCCTATGCCCCCACCCTACTAGTCAGGATTAGTTTACGGCTCAATGTATTATATGAACTGAAGTGACTGATTTAATAATGCCCAATCCTCTCATTTTTTACAAGAGTCCTGAAAACTTGATTCTTGTTAATGAACCCCCTCTGGAATTTATGTGATTATTAATTATGTCTCCCCCTCCGCCTTCCCCCTCAACCAGGTCATTTTTATGTTGTTTTAAATTGTTAGTCTTCTGTTTTAATCCTTGTAAACTGCCCAGAGTCAAATGCAAGTGATGGTGGCTGGAGAAATCAAACTGATGGAGAAATGGGTTACACACAGACAGCAAAACCATAAAACATGAGCTGTAGACCACACGGTTGGCTTAGTTCATTCCAATATGTGCACCCAGACAGTGGCTAATGATTGCACCTCTTAATCATGACCCTGAAAGATAAACCCTCATTTGCAGGAAAGGGCAAGTTTTGCGGCTACTTGCTTATTTTGTTGATATTCCCAGCCTGAGACTGGAAATATAACAAGTTCAATGTTGGCTGGGCCTTACAGGGCCCAAGGAGGCCCATCTGCAGAGAAGTGTATTAAATTGCTGCTCAGGCTGTTCTTGTTCTGGTTCTTCAGTCCCAGCTGAATTGACTTGTGTTTGATGCAACTTCCCTAGATTCAGCACCTGAAAAACAACTAATGGACATACTGAGCCAATTTATGAGTATCATTTTTACTCTCGCTATAACTAAATGACCACTCACCATAATAAGGCTTTGACTTGCATTATTTTCATAGCTTTTGTATAGAATAACTTCTGTGCAAATTAAACCTCAAGGAACTCTATACCACCTCCTTACTCATGGCAAGAGTTTTGATTGGTGCTGTGCACAAGCATTCCTATTTTTATTCTGGATTTTTCCATTTGAGAGTTATCAGAATTTGACAAGTAGGTTTGTGCTGGGAGCTCAACGGATTTCTATGAACTGTTCTAGAAGTAGCCTCTATCGATAGTTCTTCTCAAGGCTATGGCTTCTGGGCCTTTAAAGGCACTTTACATTGCAATTGCAGAATCTGGATCAAGGGTCTGAGGAGTGCTACCAGATCCAGTGCCAATACAATTATTCCTGGTTTCCGATTCTCTGTGAAAACAGCTCTTATTGGAACATGACCGTGCAGCTAACCATTTGACAGTGAATTGCTGAAGTATTTCCTTCTCACACCCCAGTTGCAACGCTACACTGTATATTGAGCAAACTTGGTTTTAGCGTGGGAAGAGCAACAATGAGCAACGCTACAAAAGCGCTTTACCCTCCGTAGCAGTATTACTCGTCTCTTGTTTATGCTTGGCGGATATTTTTTTTTCAGAGAACTGCCTGAGCTATAGAAGTGAAGCGTTAGCGCGACATTCCGCGCATTGTTTTCCGAGAAATTGTCCCTTTTGTCAACTCAATCTCTCCGCCCATCCGTAAAAGCTGCAAAGAGTCGCTTGCCCGTTTGAGGGCTCTCCTGGCTGGTTTACGAGGCTCCAGGATTTCGAGCAAACTACCGTAATTGCTTCAAGGAAGCAATTAAAAGCAACATGGCCGCGTCCGTCTGCAAGGTGCTGGTCAGCCAGGCGTTGAGATCTCTCTGCTCTCCCGGAGGGAGGAGGATCCTGGTGAGGTAAGGAGTCTCTTGTCGCTTGGGAACACCTTCACAAAGTATGGCAATAACATTTAATGCAATAACATTAAAAAGGCTGAAGGGGTGACGATGAAAAGTTCCTTCCAAGCAAAAGAGCCAACTAACCTCTCAGTACATTTAAGTAACATTTTCTAACATTTAAGACTGCTCCGATTATAGTGACAGGCCTGACATTTCCCCCTCTGTCCCACTCTCTTCCTAAAATATAACGGCAAACAGAGTCATTAAGAAGAGAGGAAGTTTATTAAAATCTGTGGCCACCGACCAAATAGAAGAAGAGAGGAGGTGCGACTCAAGATTCCGGACGACTATTAAGAGTTCAACAAAGGAATATTCCAAATTTAACTCTCTACTGTTAATTAATAGTCAGCAGTATTCTTGCAGCCTGGAGCAGATAACCTCAACATTTGCCCAAAATGAATCGACCTGGCAGGCGGTTCTCATCATTTGACATGCACAGCTTTTGTTAGGGATCTTAGATTTGGGTATGTTTAAGGCTTTGGTTATTTTATCACTAGCAATTTTTAATATATAGCTGGTGATCACTATGGCAATATAAAGCCTGTTTTCTTTCATATTAATAATGAAGCACTCTATTTTATGTAAATCTGGGAAACCTGCCAGCTGTGAGTACTGTATAATAATTTTTAGATAGTAATTGGAATGTGATAGGGCTGGTCCATTGGAATTGGCCTCTTTATGATCTGATTACAATTTGGAGTTCATAGTACAACTTTGGGTTTGTGAGAAATACTAACTAATAATAATATTAGATAATACTTTAAAATATTCTCCTTATATGGCATATTTCAGAGAGGGCTTTCTTTTGTTTTGCAGCCTAGTTAATGAATCTTTCTTTGAAGCCATGACAATTTTAGTAGTAGAAAACTCAAGCAAACTATAGTGATGGCTCAGAAGTCATTTAATGCAAGATCAGGGAAACAGTAGTGGCAGAAGAGGAATTGAGTAGAAAAGAGCTGAGAAAAATTGGGGAGGAAAAATTGTATCCAAAAATGAAAAAAAGGGAAGGAGTACCCAAACTGTGGATCAGTTCCCTCTGTGGGGCCACAAGCAACTGGGAGTCATTGTTTTCAAAAATCAAGCTTGCACAAGCAATATTACAACCTTCCTTCCTTCCTTCCTTCCTTCCTTCCTTCCTTCCTTCCTCTTTTGGGCCTTCTAATTTACAATAGTTTTAAACATTATTTATTATTTATTTATTTATTTTGTCGCATTTCTATGCCGCCCAACTCCCGAAGGACTCTGGGCAGCTTACAACAGAGAATAAAACACTGCAACAATATCCCATACAAAAGTTAAAAGAAGACATTAAAACATTAAAACACATACATTCCGATTTGTGGCCGGGTCTCGCAAGATCACTATAATGAAATCAACGGCCCCAGGCCGTTATAGTATATAGTATAGTATATAGGTATATAGTTTAAAACATTATACAGTTATAACCAGTGGTGGGATTCAGCCTGTTCGCACCACTTCGGGAGAACTGGTTGTTAACTTTCTGAGCAATTTGGCAAACTGGTTGTTGGAAGAAATCATTAGGGCAGAGAAGTAATTGTTAAATTACTTGAATCCCACCACTGGTTATAACTAATTATAAATACTAGATGGGTATAATCATAGAAGGCAAACTCTAAATATTCATATTTGCCATACTGCATGCTATATGGGAGTGCCTATTCTGAGTTTTACTCTCCATGTTGCTTGTGCAAGTTAACTGTGTGCTCATCGAGGCAAAGCAGGAGTGAGTTTTGTCAGCACTCCTGATTTGCAAACCAGGTATGCTGTAAAACTTGCTCCAAGCTTTGCTTTTTGTTTTGCTTGTGCAAGCCTCAGTGGGAGGTTAGAGTACCACAAAAACCTGAGGATCTGTGTGATACATGGATCAAATTTGGATCATTAAAATAAGTGTAATATTTAAAGCCCAATCGTAGTCCAAAAAAGTAATTTCATTCATGGGGAGCCATCATACAATTTTGTTTATCATTTTAGGTGTCATTGTCCTGAAAAGTTGGAGAATTCCTGATTATTAGAATGTTCTAGAAAAGGCACTGCTATTGAAGTAAATAGTCTTTTTAGAAAAAAAACGATTGATTATCAAAAGTGAAAGTTTTTAGCAATATAGACAGCATGCTACAATATAAAGTTAAGGGAAGATGAACGTCCTTCTGGTAGAGTCTCTGAGGGACCATCTTATCCCAATGAGATTAGCCCACCCTACCTGTGCCAGCAACAACAGGCATGCTGTGAACCCTGTCAGCCAAGGAAATTCAGCCAGAGGGATCCAGAAGCTTTTTTTGCTGTGGCACCTACCCTGTGGAACATCTTGCCCCTCCAGATGCAATCTGCCCCCACTCTTCTGGCCTTCTGAAAGGCTTGAAGACCTGGCTCAGCCAATTGGTCTGGGGCTCTGTTAGGGGAGTGGCGTCTTGGAGGTGGTTAAAGGATTAGTCAGACACCACTTCCTCCCCATGCACACTTATTTTGGTTAATTGAGTTTTAACTGAATTTTAAATATATGGGTTTTATTTATTATTTTAAGGCTTAATATCATATTTTAATTATATAAGTGTAAGCTGCCCAAACTCACCTCAGCAAAATAAATGACATAGAAATTTAACAATAAATAAATAAAATCAATAATGAATAAATCTTATCTTTGAGACTGCCTTCTACCACATAGCTCTCAGCGACCGGTAAGATCCCACAGAGTTGGTCTTCTCTGGGTCCCATCAGCAAAATAATGCCGGCTGGTGGGCCCGCAGGGGAGGGCCTTCTCTGTGGCTGCCCCAGCTCTCTGGAACCAGTTACCTCCTGAGGTCCGGACCACCCCCATCCTATTGGCCTTCCGAAAAGCTGTGAAGACCTGGCTTCTGGCAGGCCTGGGGCCGTTGATCTCGCTGTTGCGATCTTGTGAGATCCGGCCATGAATGGTGTGAATGGGTTTTAATGTTTTAATTTTTAAATGTTTTTATAATGGGTTTTTTTTAAAATGCATTGTAAGCCGCCCTGAGTCTCCGGAGAAAGGCAGCATATAAATTGAATTAATAAATAAATAATAATAAATAAAATCAACAATAGGTTTGTTATGACATACCAAATTACAAAGTAGCCACTACAGTTTAGCCTGTGTTGCACAAACATAGCTTGTGTAATTTTAATATTTGGTGTGTTGTGTTGATTCACTGATGCTTATGTATGATATATGAGGTAATAAAACAGAAGGATTAAGGTACAGTTGCATACTCCACCAAAATACATTATGTATAATAATATACATTATTATAGAACCTTGGTGGCGCAGCAGATTAAAGTGCTGTTAAGTGCTGTTAAGTAACACCAGCTGCCTGTAATTACTGCAAGTTAGAATCTCACTAGGCTCAAGGTTGACTCAGCTTTCCATTCTTTCGAGGTAGGTAAAATAAGGACCCGGATTGTGGGGGCAATAAACTGACTTTGTATAAAAAAGAACACCGCTTGGGGGGGGCCGAAAGCCCTACTAAGCAGGTATATACAAAAGTATGAAGGCTATTGCTTAACGCATTGTAAGCTGCCCTGAGTCTCCGGAGAAGGGCGGCATATAAATCGAACCAATAAATAAATAAATAAACAAACAAACAAACAAATAAATAAATTTTAAGAGACTGATCAGCTACCATGACCCTGTCTTTAATCTATTGATTTTTTCTCCCATTTTTATTAGCTTTCATATTAAAAACATTAATTTGGACTCAAGATGAACATTAATTGTTATGGAGAAGCTCTAATAGAAGTTTATATATCAAAATTGCATTAGGTTTATTCCATATCAGTGCTCATTTAGGATGATGATAGATTATATGTTTTGCTAGAATTTTCATCATTTCCTTCTGGTGTAGAGGGCAAGCTGTGTTGATTTATGAGAGGTAAAATCGTTAAAGAAAAACAATAAAGAATCTTCTAGTAATTTATACATACAGTTAGTCCTTGGTTAATGACAGTCGGGGGACCTCAGTTTTTGTCACTAAGCAATGCAGTTGTAAACCATGACATCACATACAAGTTTCCTTGTTTCTTTCTGTGTTGACTTTGCTTGTAGAAAGCTGGCAGGGAAGAACACAAACTGTAATCATGCGACTGCGGAGCACTACAATCATCATAAGTGTGAGCTGGTTGCCAAGTGCCCAGATTGTGATTGTGTGACTGGGGGGTGCTAAAATTTTAAAGACTAGTCGTGCCACTGTTACTTCAAACTGTTGCTGAATGTCTGTAACTAAATAATAGTTGTTAACTGAGGACTAACTATAACTTTTATTAGGATATAATCTTCTGTACAGACCACTTATGTCGCTGGATATGTGAATAACTAAAAATGTTTGTTTTTTTAAAAAAATGAAAAGTAGCAAAGTCTTCTGTACAGTTTAAATTAATTTGAGTTCTCCTGTTCAAACACCCTAATTAGTGCAGTAATATGACAATAAAAGATGACTTATAACTATCAATGTTCAGCTCCATTACTATCTTAAAACTTTGTCAGTCATTATTTTTAAAAAAATTGCTATGCAAGATTATGCTTTTGTCCTGTGGTAGGTGGTGGAGGAAAGCCGGAAAGGAACAGGTTTGTCGATCATAGTTTGCAACATTTTTTGGAAGTACCTCACCAAAACATAAAAATAAAAAGAACTGAAAGATTAAAAACCTCAAAACGTTAAAAAAACTCCACAAAAGTAAACTTTAAAATGTTTATTGTTTGGAAGTACCAGTACATATAATTTAATAGACAGAATTTAAACAAAACTATGATTTTTTAAGTAGTATGTTTAATTTTATTTTTTAAAGAAAATTTCAGACTGAAAATAATGATTCAACACGCCTTGAACCCTCCTCAGCTAAAACATTAATGGACATAGGAATTAGAAGGATCTTTTCTTCAGACCATGACATCTTCCGGCGCAGTGTGAGAAAATTCTTCCAGGAAGCTGTGGTACCATATCATGGAGAGTAAGTTAAATGTACAAAATCCCGTTTCTCATTTTCTCTTTCTCATATTTGAAATAATCCTTGATTTTATGCCGCTTGCCCTGGTGGAGAACTATAACTAACATTAATGTAAGTGTTTCTATAGGGTTAATAACAGTTTTAAAGCTACTAGTGGTTTTCCCTGAAAGAAAGGGAATATGCATACACCCAGGTGCCGTAGACCCAATTACATTGCATTGTGTCTGTTGTCTTGAAAATGGGGATGGAATGGAAAATACATTCACATTTAATGCTGCATCAGATTTAATTAGATGATATAAGGCAAGTTAACTAATCTTCTCAATTACATGAGCCTCACTGAATTAACACTTTATGTATCTTAGCAGACATCTAAACTGCTTCTGCATTGATTTTTTTTAAAAAAATAGTTAGCACTATTGTTGGCTTTAATAAATGATAGCTTTTTTTTATTTACTAACAAAGGTGACCTTATAAAAATTGCAATATTCTTATCTGGGAATAGAGTCCAGTTTGCTCAGTGGAACATGCTTATGGGTAAAAGTTCAAATTACTGATTAGACATCTGCTTTCCTCTTACTTTTTATGACTGCCTTTGTATACTTGATCAGGATTGTGCTTCTTACCAACTGTTTTTCAATATGGATTGAAAGATAATGGTGTACAAAAACACATTCTGCTTCTCCAGTGATTGCTCAGCAGGAATTTGGAACCTTTTCTATAATGGCTCCAATGGGCAATGCTGATAAAAGTGGTTGAAATAATTCCAGAAAACTTTCCTCATCATGTTTTCATTGAACTCTTGCTCAGCTGGAGATGAGGCCTGATTGGTGGAGGTTTTTTGTGTATTCCAGTGATTTAAGATCAGTAAAGGAGCCTGAGTGGTGTAGCAGGCTAATGCCTCCTATTAAGGCAGCATTTAACATCCAGCTGCCTGCAATTACTGCGAGTTCTAATCTCACCAGGCTCAAGGTTGACTCAGCCTTCCATCCTTTCTAAGGTGGGTAAAATGAGCACCCAGTTTGTGGGGGCAATAAGCTGACTTGGTATAAATATACAAAAGTATGAAGGCTATTGCTTAATGCATTGTAAGCCGCCCTGAGTCTCCGGAGAAGGGCGGCATATAAATATAAGAAATAAATAAATAAAAATAAAATAAAATAATAAAGTGAAGTGACTGTGCAACTGGGATGTACTTTAGCTCCAAACTGCTGTTTCTGCTAAGGCAAACATAGAGGTCATCATAGTGGAGGATTTTAAAAATCTACTATTTTTTACATCACCTGTTTAGATTAAAGGTAGCCTTTGTTTAGCAGTAATTAGGGCTAGAATTTCTATTGCTAAATGATGTGGTCATAAAGCGCAATATCACATGACTGCACTGCTTAGCTATGGCAATCCCAGCAGTCCTTAGTTTCCATTGTTAAGGAGCCCTGCTGCGCAGTGGTTAGAATGCAGTATTGCAAGCAAACTATGCCAACAGCCTGGAGTTCGATCCTGACAGGACTCAAGGTTGACTCAGCCTTCCATTCTTCCAAGGTTGGTAAAGTGAGCCAGATTGTTGGGGGAAATATGCTGATATTATACAGTACCCTGAGAGTGCTGTAAAACGGTATATAAGTCTAAGTGCTAGTGCTAGTGCCAAATAAGGACTGTGCAGGTCATTAAGTGAAGATTTCTGACTTCTTGCCAGCTCCCCATTGGCTTTGTTTGTGGGAAGGTTGCAAATTATGATCACATGAACAGAACAGAATAACAGAGTTGGAAGGGATCTTAGAGGTCTTCTAGTCCAACCCCTCCTCTCCTGCTCAAGCAGGAGATCCCATACCATTTCAGACAAATGGTTGCCCAATCTCTTCTTAAAAACCTCCAGTGTTAGAGCAGCCACAGCTTCTGGAGGCAAGTTGTTCCACTGATTAATTATTCTGTCAGGAAATTTCTCCTCAGCTGTAGGTTGGTTTTCTCCTTGATTATTTCCATCCATCGCTTCTGGTCCTACCATGAGATGCTGTCATATGTTTGAGTGATGTCTGAATGAGTGGTCATTAAGCAAAAACTATGTGTATGTACCATAATATAATTGAGGGGGTTTGTCTCTGGAAGTTGTTTAGCTGATTAAAATTGTCAAAACTTAATGATTAAGCTAAAATTCTTTCGTTTTGGTAAACACAAAATGAAGTTACCTATTCTGGCTTAATTTTTTGCTTCAAACAAGTTACTATGAATTTCACAAATAATGGGACAAACTTGGCTTAGCCCAATAGGTAAACCTGTCTAATGTATATAGTCTTTTTATATATGCTGTATTCTAAATATCCTTTCCCCTAAATAATCAAGCTTGCATTTTTTCTAAGTAAATTATTATGCATTCATTTATATTTCTGTGAGAATTCCATGATTTTACTTTTTGTTTTTGTTTTTTGTTTTGTAGATGGGAAAAAGCTGGTCAAGTAAGCAGAGAGCTCTGGGAAAAAGCCGGACAGCAGGGTTTGCTTGGTATCAATATATCAGAAGAAAATGAAGGCATTGGAGGGGATCTGTTCTCTTCAGCAATCGTTTGGGAAGAGCAGTAAGTTTGTCTTTTCTTTCCTTTAAAAGATTTTTCTGTAATTACAACTTTTTCCTCCTTATTTCCTCTGATGGCTATATCATAAAATTTGGTCTTCATGGTGACATAATTCATTGACAACAAAGGCATATTTTGGGTGTAGGCAAAACCGAGTAAATTGGATAGGAATTTTCATGGTGATAAATTCACTACTATTTCGAGAACATTCTTCCACATTCTTCTCAGCTATAGCCACTGTTGCCACTTTACACAGACCTCTGCTGCTGCTGACTTTCATCTCCTTCTCTTGGATCAGGATTTCCTTCCTATGTTACATGCAATGCAAGATCCCAAAATGGTCACAGAGCAAACATCCCTCTCCTTTTCTCTTGGCATCAGTCCCTTCATTCTGCCATAACCAGCTGAACTCCTTCATTCATCACTCCACAACATTCTTCCTTTTTTCAATCTATATTGGTCTGCTGGCAACAAAAACTAGAAGAGGATATTTTGCATTATAGAGACGGATATAGGTAAGAAGTATGAGTTTCAGAGAAAGATAAGGAGATTGGTTTAATAAACAAAAGCAAGTGTTATTGGATAAAAAAGACTGGATGGTCATAATGTTTGACTCCATCCTTTGTTTGTCTTCCTTTCTTTTCCAAGCCAAAGCAAACTAAATTTTTCATTCTTTTCCTTGCAATCTTAAATCCTTGAAAAAAATAAACTTAGCTGAAGATATTTCCCTCACTAAATCCATCCAAACACTTGTTTTTTAGCTGAAAAATATTTGTGCATAACACATTTGGTCTGGTTTTAAGTTAGTGTGAGTGTGAATCAAGCCATGGTGGCTTGTATGTCGTGAAATGGACTAGTTTACTAGAGGCCTAGTACCAAAAGAAGCTTGGAATAGAATGCAAAACCTGAGTGGAGACAATATAGCAACACCAAATGACAAAGATCATAGTGAATGGAACACTTTCCACAAGGCTTTCAATTTGCAAAGGCTCAAGACAAAGATGTTCATTCTCCTTTTTACTATTTGTAATTGTGCTGAAAGTCTTATCCAACAAGATGTAAATAGATAAGCGGATAAACAGGATCAAAATTCATGGAATGGAGCACAAAGTGAAATGTTATGTTGGTGATATAGTCCAATTATGAAACCACAAAGTTCAATGATTGGGAGATTAAAATTGAAAAATATGCAGCAATGGAAACATGGATCATATATTTGCAGTGGTAATCTAACCAAATAAAAGTAGGAATGCTTCCATTATAAACAACATATCACACAACAAGGCAAGCTGTGTGAATGCAAGATGAGTTACTTAGGATATGGTTTCTGAAGAAAAAAGTACTGTTTCAAAAATAAGCAAAAGGATCCAAATAAAAATGGGCAATAATCGCAGATGTGCAAAATGTAATATAAAAATATTTAAACATCAAGTAATGGCTGAAGAAATGGGGGGGGGGGTATTACTGAAATATTTTTCCCTAAAATGTTTTTTTTAATTCTGTTTTGTTTTCATATATATATATATATATATATATATATATATATATATATATATATATTTT
>WNWU01000006.1:50152209-50201431 GCA_012654045.1 Ptyas mucosa | reverse complement strand
AAGAGAGAGGCCCAGAACCTGTGAATGTGATTTCACAAACCAGGGCTGCAGAACAACATAACTTACGTAGGTAAAACCTGGATAGATAGAAAAGCATACGAAGCCTACGAAAAAAGAAAAAAGAAACACACACACACACACACACACATGATAACTTGTACCAGTTTGTAATATATAGCTGTCTCTGCCTGTTGTAAAATGTTTGCTTTTTTTACAACATAAAGATTTTTGCAAAAGTTTACAAATTTCCATTCAAGTCACACAAAATGGGATAAAAATATTTAATATGATTCATATTTCATGTCATCCTTTCACCTACATGTAATTTAGAATGACTAGAAAGAGGAATGAAGCAGGCTAACTTTTCATGAATCATTTAACACATGATATATTCCAAAGTTATAACAAAATCATAAAGTAAGAAAATAGCGAAATGAGGACTCATCTCCAATCTCAGTTTCCTATCATATCCAATTTTAAAATTTAATAAATTCTGTAATTGTTTCACTCATTTTTTCCATAATGATTTCTTCCATCAATTCAGAGTAAAAGTATGGGCTACATAATGCAGAACTGTAGGTGGAAAAAGGGGCAGAGAATGTTTTAATGGATTCAGTATAAGGAAGAAATATTTAAAACATTAAATTTCAATACATATTTCTATCTGCTTCTTATCTAAGCAGACCTCTGGAAAGTGAGAACAGAATTGATAAAGAAAGCACTGCAAATATTCTCAAAATAAGGGAATGTGATTTTTACAAACTAAGTCTACCTTAGTATTATATACCTTGAGAAAAATGCTTGACATCCATATTTTATGATTTATTTATTTGCCGTATTTATATTCTAACCAAATCAGTTCTGGGCACTACAACTAGTATATACAGTTAAAGACATAATACAATGCCCAAGCAAATTAAAATTAAATATTCAAGAAGCACCAGGATGAACTAAAGGCTAAATACCCACTGGGATAAGAGTTTTAATTTGCCTCCTAAATGCAAAGAGGGAGGGAGATACCCTCCTTTCTGGGGTTGGGTGTTCCGAAGAGTAGGGGCCAACACTGAGAAGACCTGTTGTGTGACCCACTCACCATAGATCTCACAGAGTATGGGTCACACACACACACACACACCCATTGGCCCCCTCTAGGTGTTTATACTGGCTGAGCAGGTTTTATTCTGGCATGGTTTGTATAATTTAATCTGGGGCTAGTGTTGTTAGGGGCTTTAATTCAAAGTAGTCACCAGCACTTCAGCTGGACTCAAAAGCTAATAGGCAGGATAGTAATTCCAGGGTAGATGCGATTCTACTGTAATGAGATTGTCTTGTCAGGAACTTTGCCAGTACATGTTGAATTAGTTGTAGCTTCTAAGTAATCCCCAAAGTAGTGTACATATATAATGATCAGGACATGAGATGCAATTTCTAGACATCCTGTTCAAGGTGTATAATTGCCCTAGTAGTCAAAATTGAGGAAAGGTCCTCATTTATTTGATCAGGATTAAGATAATAACTTTAACCTTAGACAGTCTACTGTTGACCTCACACCATTCCTAAGAGGCCTGTAAGGGGCGGCACCAATGTATCCGTTTTATTACCTGTTTGACAAATAATAAATAAAATAAAATAATGGATTGCTATTTGGGAGGATGTTTAACGGTTTCATTAGGACTGGATGATAATGGTTAATCCTGGTTTAATTGTTTTTTGAGTGGGACTGATTATTTGAAGAGAGGAAATTGCGATGGAGTATTTTTTAGATAGAAAGGAAGGATTCAGACTGGGTGTAATAAATATAATTTGTAATATATTATTTCTTAATATTTATATTATTTCTAATACTTATGGCAGATGTAATGTGGCTGTTTTGCATTGCCAGCCTAACTTATAAATATACTGAGAAGCAATCTTGTTGACTGTAATACAGTCAGTTGTACTAGTTTTGCCACACTTATTTCTTCTATGTTTTTATTAAAGAGCATTCGAAACACCATACACTTTTAAATGTACAATTACTTTGGTTTCTACAACATAGTTATCTGTGGAAACCAGATAATTTTGTAACGGTCTACCTAACAGTGGAGGGAGGGTATCTTTTAATTATCTTTGAGTGTCTTTTAGATTCTGACTTTCTGTGACTTCAAAGAGTGATTATTTAAACTGGAAAACTCACCTCAAGATTAAGAAATGAATCTAAGAACTAAATAAGGAATGGCTGATTATTAAGTCCTTAATAGGCAAGAAAACAAATTACAATAAAACAATTCAAGTATATCTCTCTGGTTTGTTGCAGGTATTTATTACAAATGGCTGGATGTCTGATTTGGTTATTGTTGTGGCTGTTACAAACCGTGAAGCCCGTTCCCCTGCTCACGGAATTAGCCTTTTCCTAGTAGAAAATGGTATGAAAGGCTTTGTTAAAGGACGTAAGCTTGAAAAAATAGGACTTAAAGCCCAGGTGAGTCCCAGATAATTGCTCTAATAAGTATGGGTAGTAAACTCAATGAAAATATATTTCAATTATCATTGCATTAGATAGCAAGCTAGATATATTTGGCAAATGGTTGCAGAAGTCTGTGTCCTAATCTTACAGTTCCTATAACAGTGTTTTTCACCTACTGAATGCCTGCATGTGAGCTTTCTCTAGATAAGCTATGGGATCCAACAGGACTTCTCAGCTGGGTCCAGTGGCAGGAAGATTTGGCTATTAATGGCTTTGCCACATTCAAATACAGGAAAAGGAGAGGGGAGGGGAGGGGAGAGGAGAGTGAGTGCACTCAAAAAGGGTATTATATTACTCAAAGGTGGAGGGCAAGGGCTTGGGCTTCTGAGAAAATAAAGCAAAGCTGCAGAAATAATTGGTTCCCATCTTCTATGTCCCATCTTGGATTTTTTGCACCCTTCATTACAAGTCAACAGAATAAATACAAGGTGGAACAAAGATTGATTTCCACTATTATATGCTACTTAGACCTTGGGATTTGGCTATGGAAAGTAATCACTTTGGTAAATAGTATCTTCCATCCATTTTAATGCATTTGTGGTTCCATAGCACTTCTTTAAAAGAGAAGCATTATGATACAGGGTTTAAGGAACATTGGCAAATATGTGACTTTATTATTTAAAATTAGGACACAGCTGAGTTGTTTTTTGAAGATGTCCGCTTGCCTGCTAGTGCACTACTTGGCCAGGAGAACAAAGGCTTCTATTATCTAATGTCAGAGCTTCCGCAGGTAAGACAGACATGGAACCACACTGAGATGTAAAGCCACAACAAAAAATAATACAAAGGCATTATTTGTCATTGCAGCTATCTGGCAGCAACAGATTATATTGGATGACATTTGAGCTTCTGTGCAAGATGTTGACAGCTACCACTTACTGATTTCAGGGTAGAAATCTTGCATCCAGAATTGCATTGTTATTTTCTCTTTCAAGGCTTGAGCTTTTATATAACTTCTTGTAATATGTGAGGAAAAGATTTGGGAATATACGTAGTAATCTTGATATTTTAATATTAAAATATGTAGTATCAGATCTCATTCCTGTTCTATAACTATTGTACAGATACTTAAAGAAGCAAAACGTTTTTTTACTAGGGCCTTCCCCCTGCCTTTCTTTTCCTCTATTTCTATGTGAATAGAAATAGAGAGTGTTAGTGCTCTCTTTGTGGACTTCAGTAATGGAAACACGAAGTCTGCGTAATGTCAGGAAAAGCTATCTCCCTGTCATTAGCTTTCAAAGGGGAGGAAATTGAAGGTTTAGGAGGCTGCAGCTGAACCTGTTTTAAGTCCAAAGCAAGACATATTTTGCTCCTAGGAAAGCATTCTTTTAAAGTTCCAAAGGAAGTGCTGATTTGTTTTAGCAATTTTTTAATCTGGTAGAATGTCTCCATTGTGGCCTCCTCCCCCCCGTCACACTTTCTGTCACCAATTTAAAATACCAAGTTATTAAAAACAGTTAAAAGAGGGCTCTTTTCTCTCAGCATCCACAAAAATAGAATTAATTCTTCAAAATATTTCACTTCGTTCCATTCTATTTAGGTAGGCATTTGTCTCAACATTCTGTTTTTGCTTTCCTGTCTCATTTTTTGCATGGGAGGGATATAATACAGGTAATTAGCAAACGTTCGAAGTTACCGATAAGTGCCTCCTAGCATTTGCGAATAAGTCCCGAAACTACAAATTTTGCAGCACCATGGCAGTTGTTCACCCTTATGAACAACTACAGAGGCTCTGCAATATTCGTCCTCAATGTTGCAGGCCAAAACGGAGCTTCTGATTCTCCCTTTGGGCCTCCCTTGGCCCATTGCAGGCCAAAATGGAGCTTCCAGGGGGCAGATTCTCCCCTCTGACACTCCATTTGGGGCTCTACGGGCCTCTCCCAGCCCGTTGCAGGTGGAGGCCTAACAGAGTATTGGAAGGGTGGATCCGCCCCAGAAGCTCCATTTCGGCCTGCAATGGGAGGAAGGCCTGAATGGAGCGTTGGAGTGGCAGATCTACCCCCGGAAGCTTCATTTTGGCTGGCAACCTTCCGGGCAGGCCTGCGGAGTCCCAAACAGAACTGCAGAGGGGCACGTGCGGCTGAGAGGCTGCTTGCTAGATGTTCAGAAGGTAAGTGACCAGGCATGGCAGGATGTGGGGGAGAAGTAATTGTGGGGAGCATGAGGTATTTCAGTGGGTCGGGGAAAGCCTTGGGTGGTCTTAGGCAGGTGGCCTGTTCCATCACTAAGCTCCCTCCCATGGCCTTCCACACCCTGCGATACCCCACATGCAATTAACAAGTCTCGCATTTGGTTAGCGAATGTGTAGGTGAAAGGAGGGAGTGATCCCATTCAAGGTGCGAGATTCACTCTCACAAATCCTTGGGTTGTGAATGCAATGGGCAGGCTCCATTCCATTCGTAACTCTATCTGAATCTTTCCTTTGGGAATATTATTTTCTGAATATGATTCATGTTTTCATGTAGAATACCAACCATATTCAACAGTTCAAGAGGTTCATATACATTTACACAGTAGCACTAGGTCGAGAGTCAAAGTACAAAGCTGACACATATTTTGTACACCTCAAGTCTGTTGGTGTGATGACACGGGGCATGGCACAGAGTTCAAACCTCCCCTTTATTGTTCCAAATTTCCCCATACGCTCCCACGTTTCTGGCAAGTCCCAGAGCAAAATGATCACAAACCCCCACACACATCTCAAGCAGCCTCCGGCTGCAAATAATCCAACCCAGCACTGTGTACACTAAGGCTGCACAGCAATAAACCCAGCACGGCAAATGAAGGAGTTCAGGAAGCAAAGGATCCAGTTAATTAATCCAGAAAGCCAGAAGGAATGCAAGGACTCTTGGAAAGTTCAGCACATAACACTTCAGGAACTCAGCATTTGTTCCCGATAAATGCCCCTCCCCACAGTGTCTCCTTAAGTCTCATTCGCCAGGTGTGCCTTTTGAAGATAGGCAGGGCACTCTTCTCCCAAGTAGCCTGCTCAGTCTGCACTGTTCTCGCCTTCTCTACACTTTCCTTACTCTCAGATCAGGACGGGGTGGTCCTTGCTCCTCACCTGAGCTCTGTCTCATGTTCATCCTGCCCCTGTTCCTCCCTGTCTACAAACTATTCTAATCCTGAAAGGCCTTGGCCGGACTGGCCCTTCCCTTCCCCATTTTCCTCCAAAGCCAATGAAGCCTCCCCCTCAATCTGTCGGCTCGTCTTCCCCCGCAGATTCAGGCTCCAACAGGGGGCATGACAGTGGGCTCCTCACCCCTCTGTCAGCCCTGGAAGTCATCTTTTTTTTTGGATCTTCGGGGATGCCACACTTAGTGCTGTGGGAAAACAGGAGGGGGATTGCATGGAGTTGGTGGAGATATACAGCCATAACAACATTCTTTTCCTTGGCCGTCAAGGTCGTTCAGCCTGCACCTGGAGAAGTATAACTGGGGAACATTTCCAGTTGGGATGGTGGATTGATTGGGCCATGTGATGGACATGTGGGTGCAGGGGAAGGGACTTCGGCTTTCCTTTGGATGGGGAAAACCCAGGGGCTTTCAGATTCGATTTTCCCAGATGTGCCAATATGACATCTCTAATAAAATGGAACTTTGAGGCACTCCTGGCCTCGGAATCTTCCTTGGTTGGGGGTATTACTTGGAATCTTGATACCCTGACTTCCATATGCTGATCAAAATTTCTGCATACCATAATCACAGATTCATCTCTCAATTATTTTAGGACCTATTCAAAATATGTCCATATTGGGCTGTATATTCATTAACCTTATTAATTATTTAATTAATAAATAAATAAAATAAAATATCTAGGAAGAAGAATGTATAGAGAAATAATGATATTTTTTCCATTTAATAATGAACATGTTTGAGAATGTCTTTTCCCCCTTATCTCTCAAGGAAAGGCTCTTGATCGGTGATATTGCAATTGCTAGCTGTGAATTCATGTTTGAAGAAACAAGAAACTATGTTAAACAAAGAAAAGCTTTTGGGAAAACAATTTCACATTTACAGGTGAGAGAACTTGAGAATATTTGTTTTCTCAGTAATACTTTTTAATTTGAAATCCTTTTGTTTTTATCATTTGGGGTGCAGACCTGGTTGCTTGGTCATCTGATGAACAATCTACATCCAGAAATCTTTTGATTTCTAGCTGAGGGCCGCTATTTGGCCTTAGGGTTTCTAGGACTTTTTTTTGTTCCATGTATGCAGATTATATGCAGCTTTTTGTTTTTTAAGAAAATGACTTGGAGACTTTCTGAAGTTTCTCAGTTTATTTCTTAAAAACAAATGTTCCAATGAAGTGCATTGTTATATCTGATTCTTATGCATTATTTATTTATTTATTTATTTAACTTTTATACCACCCTTCTCCTAGTGGACTCAGGGCGGTGAACAGCCAGGTAAAAAACATAATACAAAAGTTAAAATCATTTTAAAATAATTTAAATACAATTTGGCCCAAAAATTACAATTAGGCTAACAGTTAAAAAATAAACAGATGAATTGCTGATATTTTGAAAGGAGGTTGAAAGTCAGAATTTCCTTGCATTCCTTTCCTTGCAAGCATGTCTTAAATACATCTTGGTGCTTGCTATTGTAATTGTTGAGGGTGGAATTCTGTGTTTATAATTCTGCATAATAAAATTTTCATTTCTAGATTTCTTAGGAATGGGGAAAAGACTTTAAGCCAGTTTATAATATCAATATGTGTGTGGACATACTTTCTTTTACAAATTCCTGACTCAGAAAAGCAGAAGAAATCCAATTGCAGAAATAATTGGTAGTTTTTAGACGTTCCTGAGGTGTTCTTTGGGGAAATGAATATGCGAGGCAGCACCACTTCCTTTTGAAACACGCTCAGTAAAAATATTTTTCAAAAGAAAAATGGATTACTACTTTTTGGTGAACTTGCTGGAGGGAAGAATGCATATTAAATATTAAATAGGAAACAGATTGGAAGACAATGAGAATTGCTGGTCAGGCAACTTGGGAGAAGAGATGGGACTGAGCAGAGAGATGCATGAGAACACAGTGCTAGAGGGGAGTTGGATGGCAGACGAAAGATAGGGGAAAAATGAACTATATAAAATTGACCTTCATATGAAATTAACTATGAGTATAATAGGAAAAAAGAAAAATAAACACTGATGTTCTTTGGTACAAACCGATGTACTGTCAAGATTAATTAGATATAAAATGCTTCTGTTCATGATCAGTCTTACTGACCTGGTTAAAATTTACAGTTATAAAAGTTTGTGTTGTTAAACTAAAGTTAAACTAGAATTTTGAAAAAGATGCATTATTATTACCATTGGTGATAGTGAACAATACAACAGTCTTCATAGAGATAGCATCCATTCACAGTATATAACTAATACTGTATCTACTAAAGTCAGAAAGAATTGTGGTGGGGTTTCATTCCCCACAAAATACACATAGTCCTTGACTTACACCCATTCATTTAGTGACCAATCGAAGTCACAATGGTACTGAAAAAAGTGACATGATTGTTTTCCACATGACCTTTGCAGCATTTCCATGGTCACTTGTTCAAAATTGCTTGGCCACTGGCATGTATTTATGATGGTTGCAGTGTCCAGGGTCATGTAATCAACTTCTATGACCTTCTGACAAGCAAAGTCAATGGGGAAGCCAGATTCATTTAACACTGTTATTAATTTAACAACTACAGTGATTCACTTAATAACTCTGACAAGAAAGATCGTAAAATAGGCCAAACTCACTTAACTGTCTTGTTTAGCAATGAAAATTTTGGGCTCAATTGTCGAGGACTACCTCTAAATATTAAAGCTTAAAATGTTTTTTTACACAGTTTCAATGTGATTAAAGTGTTAGTTTGCTTTGGGCCAGTGAATACATTTTAAATTTTGAAGAATTTCTATGGACACTGTCTTTGAACATTTTTTGCAAAATATTGCCAACTATTATGGAGATATAATTGAGATGTTCATAATGGGTTGCAAGTATTGAAAGGTAACTTTGTATACGTTGTATCTTTTCTTTTCCAATTGGAAGACTGTGCAACACAAATTAGCAGAATTGAAAACACAGATTTGTGTAAGTCGGACATTTTTGGATAATTGTATTGATCTTCATTCACGGAAATGCCTGGATTCTGCTACTGCTTCAATGGCCAAATACTGGTACGTCTATTAAATAAGAACTTAATGTCATATATATATGCTCTAAATCTGAATAGTGACAAATATAATCTCATAATATACTCAAGAATTGTAGGGACAAATACCTTCTGCAGAAAATTCAAATGGGTTACCCTATTTTCAGTTCTGTTTTCTTTCACTCGCAATATATGTCAATATGTACAAGGGCCCTTAACTAAGCAGTCTTGGTTTTGCTTTAAACAGAATTTCATTAGAGTCATAGCTGGGAGGGATTATTTATTATTCATATTATTTATTATTCATATTTCTATGCTGCCCACTCTCCGAGGACTCTGGGTGGCTTACACCAAAGACATTATACTAAATAGCATATTGCCCCCAACAATCTGGGTCCTCGTTTTGCCCACCTCGGAAGGATGGAAGGCTGAGTCAACCTTGAGCCGGTGAGATTTGATCCGCTAATCTGCTGAACTAGCAGTCAGCTGAAGTAGCTGCAATACTACACTCTAACCACTGCACCACCTCGGCTCTTGATATTATAGAAATAATCCTGTCCACCCCCTGTTCAATACAAAATCCATCAGAACACCTCTAATAGATGACCACTCAGCCTCTGTAGAAAACTCTAGTGAATGAGTAATCACTATGTTGTATGGCAGCCTGTTTCACTGAAGAAATTCCAATGTCTAGTGTGAAACTCCTTCCTTGTTTTTTACCCATTGGTTCTGATCTTGCCAACTAGAGCAATGGAACAGAAGTCCATTCCCTTTTCTGTAATTTGACACTTCAGATATTTGAAGATTGCTTTTGTGTCTCCCTTGGCTTTATTTTCTATAAGTAAAACATATCCAGACTATTAACTGTTTCTCAGTTGCAGTTCCAGACTTTTTGACTGGGTTTGGCTTCCAAACTTTTCACCTTGTTAGTAGCCCTCCTCTGAACCTGTTTCAATTTATCATTATCCTTTTTAAATTATGGCATCCAGAACTGCCCTCAGTATTCCGAATGGGTCTGATAAGGGAAGATGATCAAACGTTTCTTGGATCCATTATTAAATTAAATAAATAAATAAATAGTTGTTTAACAATGTATTAAATACAAAGAATATTCTATATATTTCTATATATATCACACACACACATACATACACATACACACGTAGAATTTTTCTTAAATCTGACCGGAAAAGCAATCTATTGTTATATAAGACAGCTTTACCTAGATTCCTTACAATTCTGTTTTTCATTAGCCAGAAACAGCTCTTGGAATTTTTTGCTGTTACATATTAACATGTTTCACCAAAGTGAAAACATCCAAGGGAATATTGTGTACTGATACCAGATTAAATTAACTGCATGGGTAAAAGAAGTAAGATACAGATAGTTCTTGATTTACAACAGTTCATTTAGTAACCATTCAAAGTTGCAACGGCCCTGAAAAAGGGGAATTTATGACTAGTTTTCATACTTATGACTGTTGCAGCATCCCCATGGACATGTGATCAAATTTTGGATGCTTGGCAACTGGTTCATGTTTATGACGGTTGCAGTGCAGTCACGTGATCACCTTTTGCAGCTTTCTGACAAGCAAAGTCAATGGGAAAATCACTTTCACTTAACAACTGTGTTACTAACGTAACAATTACAGTGATTCGTTTAACAACTGTGGCAAGAAAGGTCATAAAATGGGACAAAATTCATTTAACAAATGTCTCACTTAACAACAGAAATTTTGAGCTCCATCATGGTTGTAAGTCAAGGGCTACCTGTATAAAATTAGGAGAAAGAGCAGAACACATTTTCTTGAAATGTTTGTCTCTTACGAAAATTAGTAAAATAAGGCCAAATATTAAAGTCCACATGAGAAATATCCAGTAATATAAAATAATATTGGACTGAAACAGCAATTATATTTAGTATTAATAAAAAGAAATCATCCATCTATTTGCAATTGTACATACCTATTTAGTAGCATTTCCAGCAATGTGCAGAATGCTTATTTATGGTTGTACCTAGTTATATATTTTGGGTATTGCCATTCATGACCTGCTTATCTTGCTTTTCCAATGTAATCTTTAAAGTATCTTTCTTAAAGTTGTTTCTCTTTTACGTAATTGAATTTGATTTTAGCTATATTCGTATAGTGAATATAGAGCTTTAATTACTGAATAGAAAATTCTCTTGCTACAGATAATTTTTCCATACTTTAAACTGATGTAGAAAACATTTTCAGTAGAAGATAAACCATTAAATTGTTTGTATTGAGAATGTATGTTTAGTGAATCTTGTTAAATTTAAACCTACATTTAAAACCCTTTTGTTCAATTGCCATTGCCAAAATGAGATTTTGAATCGTATATAAATTATTGTATGATTGCTTAGATATATTTGTTAGCTGTTAAAACTTCTCATGTGTTTTTGGCTAAATAATGCAGCTAGATAAATAGAAGTGATAATTTCAACTATTTTTTTGAGTATAACAATTTAAGTAGTTTTGAAACAGACTTATCTATGCTTTAAGGGCTTCTGATCTCCAAAATAATGTGGCTACTCAGTGTGTGCAGCTTCATGGAGGATGGGGATACATGTGGGAGTACCCAATTGCAAAGTAAGTTACTTTTTTTGTTTTGTTAGTAATGCAGTTTAGTTGAACAAACTGAACATAAATACTTCAGGAATCTTTTACTTTTCCAGTCAGTTTACCTCATACAACGTGAGCAGCAAGCTCAGGTTTTTATTCCCTTTATATACAACTTTATGGCCCCTTTGTTACTTTCAACTTTAATTTTATGTCTATTTTAATTTTATTTTATATCAGCTATTTTAAGTAGTTCTTTAACATCTATGTTATATTGGTGTCCTATAATTAAATATCGTAGATTTCTTGGGATCAGTAGAATTTTGGGTCACGTGGTTACTATCACAAAATACCTGATGTGGGAAATGTGCCCATTTATAAAATTATTCCTGTAGTTGGTGATCAGTTATAACGTATCCATTTTACAAAAAGGCAAACTGGTCGGATCACTTCGCAGACACAGAAAACCCACAAACACACAACATTTTCCCTGCTTTTCCTTCCCAGCCTTGACATTTGACAGAAGAGAGATTGTTTTATATGTTTTATTATAATTTAAAAAGAAAGTTCAACTATTTAATGTTGTATATGGTATGATAAGTAACATATACATATTTTAAATACATGAATATGTTTTTCATACTACCTGCTTTAGCCTGATTTGTCATTTCTTTGATTTTCACCACCATGTCTGATTGCAAGTCATCCCAAAATTGTCTTTGTGTTTTCACTGTTAGCTGCTTTGCTACAACTATTTTTCTTTCTTTCCTCCTCTTCTTTTGGGTCATCCAGAGTTTTCTCCATTTTGTCTTTTTACTAAGCAGCAAATGTGAATCTTACCTCCTTTCTTTTTTCTCCATTCTGAGCTTTCACATTATCTCAAAAGCTACCAATCATCATTAACAAGGTCATCGTTAAGAATATATCTTGGTAGGAAAAGATATAAAAGACATAGATATTTCTATTTATTAGTATTGATATGCTTAATTCATATGCTTCAATATCTTTTTTTCCCCAGATCTTTTGTAGATTCTCGTGTTCAGCCAATTTATGGTGGTACCAATGAAATAATGAAAGAGCTCATTGCAAGAGATATTGTAAGCAACAATTAGTTGCGGTTACCTGATAGAAAATTAAATTTCACAAAAACAAAATCCCAGCATATGATTGACTGAAGAAATGGAGTAAAAGTTGTAAAACAATAACAAAAACTGTTTCTCGGGTTGACCTTTAATGTTCAGTATTAAATCACTGTCTGTCTTTGATGATATAAATTCACATTGAACAATGCAAGACGCTTTGTTGAATTTTTAATAATTCTCAAACTTCTGAAGTTACTCTGGATGCAATGTACTATGACTCTACATTCAAAATTAACATACTTATTAAATAAATTTTGGGTGCCACAGGAAATGCCAATTGTAGAAACTTACATAATAGATTTTTTCAAAATAATGGAATGTGAATCTATTTTCTTTTTTCTTTTTAAAATATTTATTTATTATTTATTTATTTATTATATTTCTATACCGCCTTTCTCCCGTAGGACTCAAGGCGGTGTACAACCAAGAAGAGTATAGACATACAAACATCATAAATTGCTAATTAAAATTATTACTTAGTTTGGTCAATTAAATAATACCCAGAGTTAGATAACATTTTAAAAGATCATTCACATGTTCATATGTTTAGCCCCGCCTGTTGGAACATCAGGGTCTTGAGGGCACGGCGGAAAGCACGGAGATCAGAGATATTCCGTATCTCCGGGGGCAGTTCATTCCAAAGGGTTGGAGCCCTCACAGAGAAGGCCCTCCCCCTGGGAGTCGCCAGTCAGCATGATTTGACTGACGGTACCGAGTAGTCCCTCCCTGTGAGAACAAACTGGTCGGTGGGAGGCTATTGGTGGCAAAAGACGGTTTCGTAGGTACCCAGGTCCTAAGCCATGGAGCGCTTTATTAGTAATAATTATTAATAATTAATAATTATTATAAATTATAAAATACTTATTTCATAATTATTATAAAATATAAATTATAAAATATTATAAAATAATTAAAATATTACATATATTATAATTTTAGATTTATTTCTGAACTGATACAAAATATAATTATAGTTCTATTGATGAAGCAAAAGAAATTGCATTTGCTTTTTCAGTAGCCAGAATGTGCTGCTGATTCATAATCAGCTGGCAATCAACTGCTATTCTAGTAGTCTGTTTCACAAGTACGGTAGTATTACCAAACCAGATAACCTTGTATACTATATTCACATAGTTGGTTTTTATTTTGTAAGTGAAGCACTTTGAATTCATTCCGTTACTTTTATTCTGTTAGGATCATTTTATATTTTATCTTAGTATTCTTAGTATTAGTTATCCATCCAATTTTTTTTCTTATAGCAATTTATAATTATATTAAATAATTAAGTGTGAGATGATGTATGAGGAAAAAAAATATTTATACTGACAGGATCCAAGAGGTCTGTATCAAGAAAAATGAATTGCATTTTCACAACTGTCCTGCTGGGAATCATTAGGAAAGGAACTGAAAATAAAACTGCCAACATTCTAATCTTTGTACACATGTATTATGTGGGTGAATATGGAATATTATGTACAGTTCTAGTGTCCAGATTTGAAAAATAAGTTATAATAAAAGTAGAAAGATGTAGAGGAGTATAAACTAAATGATTGGAAGGGAAGGTCAGAATCTTTATAAGAACACGCTAAAATATTTGTTACTCTTTAGTTGGATGGAGGACATCTCAATGATCTAAAAAAAGCTGAATAAAAACAAGACATTTTTAATGAATGTAAAAGTTCTGTAGTGTATTTGATGAAATGTTAAAACTGAAATGTTAAAACTAATCATTCTTCAAAAAAAAAAAAACAATAACAGAATTGGAAGGGACTTTGGAAGTCGTCTAGTTCAACCCCCTCCTCAAGCAGGAAATTATACCATTTCAGACAAATGGTTGTGCAATCTCTTCTTAAAAACCTTCAGTATTTTATGCAGATAAAGTGTATAAAATTGCTTGGTTTGAGGAAAGTGGGCAGAAGTTTTGAAATCTGAAAACTAAGGAAAGAGGTGATCCAGTGAAGCTGATTGGAAGAAACTCAAAAAAACTATAATTAGCATGTGCATTTAATTGCCACAAAACATGGCAATAACCACTAATGTACTTGGCTTTAAAGGCGATTGGATAAGCTCATGGAAGATAGATATGGCAAGCCAACTAATCTTGAAAACAGTGTCATTTCCCACTTGCAGGTGACATGCCTCCCAATAGATGTTGGAAAGTTAAGTTTGATCTCCATTGTTTGGCATTTCAGTTGTTTAGGATTTCTCAAAGATAATATGTAGAGGCTCAGCCAGACCTTAAACACTCTGGAATGCAATTCACTTCAGTCTGATAAAAAATAAAGTATTTCCTGCTTCGGCCAGTCTTGGATGTCAATCCTACCCCCTTCATAATTTCCTGTTGGAACATAAACATTTTGAAGGACGGGAAGAAAAGAGTAATCTTGTATTTTATTACACATGTTAGCAGTTTATTGTCTTTCCTGAGTAGCTAGTATACAGATTCCTTTTATTCTGAACATACAGTATCCAAAGAAGCCATTTTGATTAGGTTTAACATCTATTTTTAACCTAGGCTAAATCATCCCATGTTTCCCTGAAAATAATACAGTCTTGTATTCTTTTTCCACCAAAAAAGGCACCAGGTCTTATTTCTGGGGGAGGGGCGTCATCCACTGACTCACCTCACTTGAGCGCATTGCCCCTGGTCTCCTTTTCGCTGTCAGAGGCTTTCAGGAACTTCTGAAGCCAGCAAGGTTTTCCTGAAGGGCACTGCAGCCGATAACAGCGCTCCAGATTGATCCGGAGCTCTGTTATCAGCTGCAGAGGCCTTTAGGAAAGCCTTGCCAGCTGCAGAAAAAATGGGCCAGCAAGGCAGGTGTTGGGATGTGCGTGGCCTGGCTGCAATTGTCCAAAGGTAAGTAGAAGGGCAGCTCCACCACACCATCCTCACCCTATCTTAATTTTTACCAGTGCACCCTGGAGTGGGCAGGGTCTTAATTAGAGCTTATTTTGGGGAGGGTAGGATTTACTGGGCGCACATTTAAAAACCAAGCTAGGACTTACTTTCGGGGTAAGTTGTATTTTCGAGAAAACATGGTAGTTTTTACTTTCCTAATATCAGCCCTATAGTTTGGGCAACCTGTTCGCTTATAACCTGTTACTATTTCTATTTTGTGTATGAGCTCTTTTTTATGTTCAGATTTTCATTAAGCTGTTTTGGATTCCCAGTTGGCGTCTTCTGTTGTTCCTTTCTCACCTCATTGAACTTTTAAACCTCCTTCATTAGGAACTATTTTCTATCTCATCTATGTGTATCTTTTTTCCCCATTATCTTCCTATGTCATGGAATCTACTTTTGTTTTTTTAGGGATTCTGCAGATTGTCGACAGCCAAAAATGGCAAGCGTAACTGGGCAATTGAATATGAAACACACACATAGCTTCAACATAACAAAGGATGTTTTAATCATTTTGATTTTGTTGACTGTCCTGTATATGTCTCCATCCTTATTGCTTGAGTTTAATCAAGTTTCATTTTTAAAAAGTAAAGCATGATACTGTTTTAGATTCCCTCAAAATCAAGACCTCCAGGATTATTGTTCTCCAAAGTACCCATTACTTCCACTTCCTCAACTAAGTATTGATTGATATCAAACAAAATACCATTCATTCGCTCTTGCTTTCCTCTGTGCTCCGAAGAAAATTGCCAAGTTGGGATCTTTTGTTTTCTGAAAATATACCAGGACAACTAAAACCATGCAGCAGAATTTCATGCCTCTTTGAAATGCATCATACACTCGCATTGGCACTTAAAAGTGCACATTTAATGCAGCATAAGCTTTTATGGATATCATGATAGGTTTTTCAGATTTTAAAATGCCCCAGGGCTATTGCTTTCAATGAAATTATCTGTTAGTCTGTTTCCTAATGCTATTCCTACAATTCTGCAATTATTTCTTTTCTATCAGCAAGGAACTACCATGTCTTCTCTTTCTATTTTATCAAATAGCTGGGATGTTATCCCTATTCTTTATAGGTTAAGGACAAAGTACTATACAAGAATATTGTATTTAGAAATGGTGGTGGTACAATCTGGGTGCTCCTGAGCAGCACGTTGCTATCAAAGCTGTTGATTAAAAGATGTCGGTCACGGAGTGTTCATCACTATTATCTCTCCAGGCTTTTTGGAGGAGCCAGAAAAGTGTTGTCAGTAGCATTTAAGGATGTCCTTAACTTTGACACGACGGAAAAACAACGGACCAATGCTGCTCTCTCTACCTCGTGCTTGACATTCATTCGGCTACGATATTAAGCGTTTAACAATGTCCGCTCAGTACCCTAATCCACGAATGAGCAACTCCAGCGCACAATGAAACCGAGAAGGGAGCAGTCGGGCGAAGCGCCGAACGGGACAAGGCTCAAGTTCAAAATTGACTCTAAAGAGATCGGCTGAGTTCCCAGAATCCTGGGAGAATCCTGAAGACCCACCGCAGTGTACTTTGCATAGGGCCGCCCACCTTGGCTTTCCATTGGTTGGCTTAGGCGGCCAAGTCCGAGCAGAGGCCTCGGTTGCCCCGCCCAAACCCCCGCCCGCTAATGCTTGTTTGCTGCTGAGGCAACTTACTTGGAGCGGAGCGGCTGTTGGGGAGAGCGAGAATTGAACGCAGTCGCTAAGTGGGATGGGAGGGATGAGGGAAGCGCCGCCGCCGCCGCTTTTGTTTTGGGGGAAGTGAACTGGACTCTGTGCGAAACTGAGGCAACCGGAGGAAGAGAAGCAGCCCGCAAACGGACGGGCGGGCGGGCGGACGGAGTTTGCAGGCAAGTCGGTGCTTGGGGAGAGGTGGAGGCTGTTGCTTTTCACGGTTGCCTCGGGAATTTGAGAAGAGACGGTTGATTCCCGGCGGCGTTCTCCTTTCCTCCCGCCTTCGCTGGGACGCGCGAGGACAAGCGCAAACGACCCCCGGGGCAGCCGCAGAGTTCTGAGCAGCGCCGTAACGGCACTGAAGCGAGGAGAGGAAGGAGGCGGTAGGGATGCGGGGGACGGGAGGCGGGATTGGGGAGGACGCCGCGGGAGGGCGTGGCGGCGCCCAAGGAATGTGGGAGGGGAGAGTGGTCGGATGGGGGAGGAGGAGGAGGCATGCAGCCTCGCGCCCTGAGGCGGGGCGGAGATAAAGCCGTGGTTCGGGGGCGCGAGGGAGGGGTCCGTTTTTTGTGTGTGTGTGTGTGTTTTTTTTTACGATGAGGCAGAAAGAGAGGTGGGGACAGCCTGCCAAGAGCGCGCCTCAGGTTTGGGAAGCAGCGTTAGATTTCATAGTTTAGAAAAGTCTACGGCGCGGGTTGGGGGAGGGGCTCAAAACTGATTCAGCTCTATCTTGGCTACGGGGAAGAGGGAAACTTAAAAAGTACAGGTGATGGTCGGCCGAGGTTTATTTCTATTTAACTGAAGTTTTCTCTCTTCGTAAGTAGCAACATGGGATGTATAAAATTGGATGGTTTTTTTGCTGTTTGAAAATAGATTCAGCGGACTCCTAAACGCAGCCTAATTAAAGTGCTATCCACCAGCTTTTCAGCTAACAAAATATTTGCATATATTGTAACATGCTGTCCCTGCTTGTAATCCCTATCCTACCTTATGCACGTTTCCCTCATTTATGGACAGGAATTGGTGGATTCCTCCCAGCTTTGTTCCCCTCCACCAATTATCACCAACTAGTGGGAAAATATCCTGCATCCCCATCTCCTTGATGTGAAATTGAGCTGTGGTTGGCAGGGGAGGTAAGGTTTGAAAGAGGGCTAAATTGGTTGATTAACCAACTGTTAAAACTCCTCCAGATTTGTTCAAGTAGGTTAGGTTGAAAGGCTCCCTTTCAACCTAACCTACTTGAACAGATCTGGAGGAGTTTTAACAGTTGGTTAATCAACCAATTTAGTTGGGTTCCTTTTGGTTGCTGGTTTAGTGTGCAAAGAGAGTTGCTCCGTGAAACAGCAAGGCTACTCTCCTTATTCACAGTGTGGTCTCTCTCATCATTGCCGACCAGCTTCTATTTGGACCAGTCTAGCCCTCCAAACTGGACATTGGCTCGGGGTCCCTGTGGATATAGGGAGAGAACCCAGTTTGAAAGAACCAGGCTGTCCTAGTGTTCAAACAGTGGTTTTGGAACACAACACCAAGGATCAAAAGAGCGGGTACTTCTGAACCAACCTTATTGACTAACAAGTACTGATATCATCCCAAAATATCACATGACTTGCCACTAACAATGATCGATGAAGTATATCAGAATAAGAGCCAAAATAATGTCAAGGTATAGGGGGAAAAGGCTACTTTTAACACTGTTGCAACTAAGGATGTTTAAGGCGATGCAGGCATAGACACGGAGTCAGTTGAAGACAGTGTCATGAAGACAAAGCAGAAAAAAAGGTTGCTGTTGCATATTTGGGGCACGGATGTAGCAGACATGTAGCCTGTGAATATTCTAAAAAGGACAACTCATACTTAGTTTAAACTAGATAACCATGACATGTTGGGTTATTATTTCAGATATATTTCCTTATATAAACAGAGAAACAGAATGACTATAAGTGAGCAAAAAGAAACAGCATTGGGAACTGGGGGTGGTGGCAGCAATTTTGGACTTCCTGCCAGCTTCACCATTGACTTTGCTTGGGGAAACTGGCAGGGAGGGTCGGAAATGTCTCTCTTCTTTATTCTTTACTTGCTTCCTTCTCTTCTTCCTTTCTTCCCTTCCTCTCTCCCTGTTTATTGTTTATTTGGCCAACTAAATCTAAAAATGTGGTGTAAGACAGAAAAACTTATTAATTTTCCAGAAGTAAATCAGTGTTCAATTGGATTCTTTCATTTGTTAGAATTTGTTAGAATTGTTAGAATCATATTGCTAATAAGACAATATCTGAATTTCAGCTTTCGTGTTCTTCCCAGAAATGGGAAATTCTGTTATTCTGGAAAGTGTAATTGATACATTTTTGCAAATATAGTAAAAATAATAATAGCATAAATTATATGCTAAAATATGTATTTGTTGAGTGAATTGATCTGCCTATGCTTTGCTCTATTTCAATAGGTAACTTGCTGGATATGTGACATGAGTTTACTTTAAAATATGGAACTTGATAATTATCCAATGCGATAATGTTGTCTTGAATTAGTGTTTTTATTTATGCATATGTGCTGAACATCAGCATTTCTCCAAGAGTTAAAACAGATCTATCAATTTACTATCCAAGCTCCTTAAGTAGAAATCAGATTGAACTGACTAATTTTTTATCTTCAACCTGCCTTTTAATATCAGGTGGCGAGCTCAAAATGTCCATTGCTAAGCAAGGTAGTAGTTAAGTGAGTTTTGCCCCAATTTACGAACATTTTTGCCAAAGTAGTTAAGTCAAGTCACTGCAGTTGTTAAATGAATCCTGCAGTCATAAAGTGAATAGCTTCCCCCATTGACTTTGCTTGTTGGAAGCTGGATAGAAAGGTGATCACATGACTCTGGACAACGCCACTGTCATACATATATGCCAATTGCCAAGCATCAAATTTTGATCACATTACCATTGGGATACTGCAACAGTCGTAAGCGTCAAAATTGGTCATAAGTCACTTTTTTCAGTGCCATTGTAACTTTGAATGGTCACTAAATAAATAATTGTAAGTTGTGGGCTACCTTTCTACTTAGTATCTCAGTTTTATCTTCTAAAAAGTGAAAATTATTTTGAAGGTAAAGGTTTCATACTTAGAAATATGGGAATGCTTACGTCCCTATTCTGGATTATGTCAATAGCATATGCAGGAATTTACAGAGGATGAAATAAACAGTTAAATCCAAATAAGATAGAATAGTAAGTAATACATTGTAATGATATTATTTTCATAAATGTTGAAATAATCAGTTAAGTTTATGATGGCCCCCATATTGTGATACCATCTGAATTTTTCCCAAGAATCTCATAATCTCATAATCTCATCAGCCTTTGAACTTGATTGAGGTATTATAATTTGTGATTCAACATATTCAAAAATTGTGTGTTGGGTAGTTCAGGGGTTGTCAAACTTTTTTCAGGCTTTGTACTCTAGTTTGGGTCCATGGAAGGAAGCTGACATCCTTCAGGAGGCTGATTTTTTAGCCAGCCACTAGAGACGAAAGGGACACAAAATCCAAGCAGATTTTCACTCCTGAGCAAAGATGCATGGGAGAGAACGCTAGGGTTTCACAAAACGTAATTTGAAAAACCTTGAACTAATAGTTTCCTACATATTTGAGTGAAACTTCTGATTCCTAAAAATTAAAAAATATATACCATCCACTTTTAAGATTATTTTTATTAGTCTTTCAAAGTAAAGGTTTCCTATCAAATTTCTTGTGGCCCAGTTAATTGAAACCAAGTTAATCCCTTGTTTTCATAGAGCTTTTAGATCATTGACACCAAATGGATATTGGTATCGGCAGAGATTATAAATCTTAGTTTTTGTGATGTGCTCACTTGAGCATTTTGTATCATTGTGTGCAGCATAGTGAACATGGACAAGATAAAGAAAAGCAGAGAGTTGCCTGAGGAGGAAAGGAAGAAGGTAATAGCCGAGCATGGTAAAGGTAAAGGCTATACACTGTTCCCTAAAAACCTTCATGTACCTGTGACCAAGCTTGCTAATGTTATCAAGAAGTTTAAAGTCCATGTGATCATAGGCAACCTCCCTGGATGTGGCACCCCAGATTGAATAGAAGGATAGTTTGAATGGTGGAGAAAGAACCAAAAGAAAACTAGAAAAGATGCTGGCTGTGATCCAAGATCATGGTACAGGTAGTCCTCACTTAGCAACCACAATTGGAACTAGAATCTTGGTTGTTGAGCAAAACAATAATTAAACTAGATATCATGTGACTACTTCACTCAATGATGGCAATCCTGGCCGTTTCAATTGCAGTCATTAAGCAATCATGCAGGTTGTTAAGAAGACAGGGTCCCAGGTAAGGAATGTGACTGCCCCTCAAAAGGGGAAATACCTGGGAAGCTCCACTCAGGAGCTGAAAATCCTTTCTGCCAAAATCCAAGCAGGATTTTCACTCCTTAAGAGAAAGATAGTCATGTGCTGCTTGTGCTGGACAACCCAGGGCCTCACTCCCATCCCTTGAGGCATCCCATACTTCTTTCCTTGCTGCACTGTCTCTCCATTCAGGAGCTGAAAGTCCTCTCTCAAAATCCAAGCAGGTTTTTCAGTCCTTGAGTCAAAAGACACTCATACATGCGTTGGGCTTCCCCACCCATCTGAGGCATCCTTCACTCTCCTCTCAGGAGCTGAAATTCTTTTTTTTTTAATTCAGCTCCCTCTCATCTCTAGTGCCTTGAAGGAGCAGCCTTCCAAAAGATGTCAGCTCCCTTCCATGTGTGGAAGAGATGTCTAGTATAGTATTGATGAGTTTCCCTCAACGGTTTAAAATATCCCATGGTGCCATATGAGCATACAGTTTGGCAGCCACAACTTTAGCCAACTGTTCCTTCTTATTATAAAAATGCATAAGCAATAATTTGACCTTAAATACTTTCCCATGGGACTACTCAAAGTTTGTGATATCTAAAATAATAAATGAATAATTTATTATATAATTTTACTATAATTTCATTGTAAGCTCTAGATAAAAATGCTAGACTTCAATATATACAGTTCTGCAGATACCCCAGGTCTATGACTATGTAAAGCTTAAAACTTATATTTTACAAGAAGAGGGCTTAATGTCTGAAATCTGAAGGCCACTTTTATGCATGTCCATCTGTCATTTTGCATGTGTGTCAAAAGTATGCATCAGGCTGCCCTGCTTGTTCTGAGCCATTGGTGCTCAGTGCTGGAACTACTACCTCTCTTGCTATGGAATTTGGAATTCATTTATGAAGAATTTTAGATATATTCATGCTTGGATTGTTCCAAGTTGCTTCTCTCTTTGATTAGTTTCCAACCATTGTTTCTTGTCCTGCCCTCTGGTGCTTTGGAGAATAATTTGACCCCCTCTTCATGGCAGCTCCTCAAATACTGCTATCATGTCACCCCAATTCTTCTTTTCTTTGGACTAGCCAGACCAAAACTTGCAGCCATTCTTCATATGTTTAGTCTCCAGACCTCAAAATCTGTTTTGTAGTATGGTGACCAAAATTGGTTGCAGTATTCCAGGTCTTACTAGGGTTTCTTACTAAATCAGCTAGATGTTACCGCCTTGCCAATGTATGCCAACAATATCAGTTCTATCATAGTAACCATATGTAACCTGATTGCTGGGTCTAGCAAGCAACATTGCAAGTTTCCCCCTTGAGATTATTCTCTTTCTCAGATTCCCAGTAATATTCTGATTATGAAAATGGAGCGTTAAAGAAATATTGTAAGCTGAAGTAATCTTCCAAATAAGATATCTCACAGTTTTTAAATTTTTGAGATTGTTTCACTGAAATCAATGTCTTTTGAAGAGTTCTAATGGAAAAATGACTGTAGTCTTATAATACTAAATTTTCATGGGGATGGGGAATGCCAATAGTTTCCTTTCTCCCCTTTCTTTGTATTCTTTGCCACAAGCTGGTATTTTATAAATACACACAAAACTAGAGTTCTTAATATAGTCATAAAGTGATTGTACATAAAATGTTGTTGCAATCTTTTTGATCTATCCTTTTAAAATACATGCTTACAACTTACAAATATGCTTTGTGTTAGCAGAATCATTATTATCCTAAAACACTTTGTAGTATGTCACAGAATATTATAGAATATTATTTTTTAACTTTCTCCAAAGTTATTAAGAAAAAATAATTTATTTCAGTTGGACTTTCTTCCAAATAAATAAGTTTAATAATGTAGTTACAGTGCAATTATACTTATGTTTACTTAGAAATAGGTATATATGCATTCATGTCATTAATAAGTGTGTTAGAGTGCAAAGTATTAAGATTCTCATTAAATAATTTTGACTTTTCATAATCAACAGCATTCAATTTTGAATAATACGTAATTCAGTTTACAAATGTGTGCAACTCAGGTCAGTATTATATTAGAAGGAAATCAGTAGAAAAGTGAATATCAGAATGTGTCATGGAAGAGACATTTGTTAGCTTGATCGTACAAAGATACTCTCCCGAAATTAGGCCTTCATTTTCCAGAATTACTCAACCAGGATGGCTATTGTTGATAATTATAGAAGCCCCGAAATATGGAGGCTGCCCAAGTTGGCAAAAGCTGGATTTGTTGAACTTCTTTCTGATATTATTTGCCTTTTTTTTTCTATGATTACAATTTTACCAATTTTATTTGACAGTCTTACTCATTGTTTCCTTTTATTATAGGTTTGCTGTAAGCAATTTACAACAGCTATGACACCTGCTGTCCAAGAGAAAGCAATGAAAAGTCATGGTGTCTGTTTATCATCTTCTTTACCTTCAAGAGAGATAGAGTCCAGTGAAACACTAACAATGGAAAGTACTAGACCAGTAAAAGAGAAGATAAATGACGATTCTGCCACAAGTTTTTCTTGTTCTATTTTGGGGTTTCCTGCTTCTCAAGTCAACCACAATATTGATTGCTTTAACTTAAAATATTTTGATCCCCAGTCATCTAAACATTGTTCTTTATTAATGACTCCTAATTTAACATTCAGTGTAAACAATAACAATTGTATCCAGAAGAACTTAGAAGAGCATAATTGCTCCAAGTTGAGAAATCCTGTATGTAACAGCACTAATACACATTTCAATCAAAGTATTAATTCAGAATCTGGAGTACAGGTTAGAGGGGATGTTTTATCAGGAACAAGGAAAAGCTTTCTGGAAACAGAGAGATTACTGGATTTACATTTAACTGAATTGAAGAACACAGAAGAAAAGCAGTTTCCAAACTATAAGTGGTATCGAAGAAATGGCTTTTGTGGCAAGGCTTTATTTGTTAATCCTGATACAAAAAAAGGAGATTTGTTCCATCAAATATTCCATGATGCCCCAGAAGTATCAATAAATTGCAGTCCTGGCAGCAAAGAACAGGAATTAAATTTACGGTTACTCCAGTGTGTAAACAAGCAACAGACTTTGTTAAACCGGGCCAAAAGAAGTCAGAAACACTTACAAATTTTGTTGGCAAAGCATATTGTCAAACATTGTGACCAGCAGATGAAATGCTTTGTGAAACATCAGCTATCGAGAATGAAAGCTTTTCATGATACAAACAATCTTTTGGATGGAAACTATGAAAAATGTACTATGGTTAAAGTTGAAAACACCCTAGAAGCTAGTAGGAATAAAGACACATGGTCTAATTTGGATACTGCACCTGATGAAATTAAGGTGTTTGCTTGTTCTACAGCAGAACTGCTGTCTCAAGTGGAAGAAAGTTTGGATTCTGAAGCAACTTGTAGCAGCTCAAGTGAAGATGATGAGCAGATTTCCAAAACAACTGTGCCAATGTAAGCATTAAAGCATTTCAAAATATCAGTGCTACAGATCTGTTAACAGTTTTATATACTCAAATTCAGTGCTATGCTTCATACTTAAAATCTGCATTAAAGATAAGTTATGTTAATGATAAACTCAAAGTCAAGATGCAGATCTTTTGAGCTAGTTTTACTAAATGGTCAAGTTATACCTAATGACTGAAAATGTGGAAGAAAAGCTCGTACTCAATGGGGAAGATGAGTAAACATTTTATACTGAATGAAGGGAATTTGTGGTTCTGTCTAATTGAGTTTACTGTTTAACTTTCATATAACTTATTCTTCTGATATCCATTTCTCCCCACACTCTAGTTGTACTGGAAAATAATATATTTTTCCCCTTTGGAAGGATCCATACAGAGTATAAGTAACATTTGCTAATTCATGCTCTCAAATGGTTTTAAAAGAACAATTGGAAAATATGAGTTGAGCTAACATGCTGATAATGATGTTATAATGTTATATTACAGAAAATCATAAGAATTAAAACAGGGCATGACTTGTTAAGAAGGAGTCAGACAACTGAAACTGATTCAGAAAAAAAAACAAAGGAAGATCAAGAGACTAGAAATTTCAGACCTAATCAGGATAATTTAAAAATTGTTTAGCTTTGAGAAATTAAGACCTAAGGGAAATATAATAGAATAATCTTCAAATATGAGAAAGATGATACAAGATTATCAAGATCTGTTTTCCATTGTTTCAGAGCCTAGGATATGAAATGTATTTAAATTACAGGAAAACATCCTAAGAAGGGGATGCTTTGATTTTTATAGAGTTAGACTTGTAAATGGTCCTTCCAGACTGATTCTGAGATAGATGATAGACAAACAGACAGATGGATGGGAGCTACAGAACTGCTAAAAAGCAGTTTAATGTTAGATAGTGCATTGTGAAGCAAAACAATTATGTTTTCTTAATTTTAGTTTAGCATATCATGTGAAGCAAAGTACAGTTGCCAATTCTCTAAGCTCTGTTTACATAGCTACTAAAATGCTTTAATGTAAAAAAAAATCATGCACAATATGTGCTGTGTTGAGAATGTCAAAATTTTCTGTTAGGTAAGTGTTTGGTTTTGTCCAGTATATAGATGTTTTGTATACAATCTGGTTCTGATTTTATGCTAACATGTATATAGTTGATCCAATCATCTAATTTTGTACTAGCTGTTTAAATACATAAAATTATATAAATTATATAAATTAGTATCTACTTGCCCCCAAAAGGCATTTTATATTTTTGAGAGACAGTTTGGTGTAGTGGCTTCTAGTCCTGCTTTACGCATGAAACCAGCTGGATGAGTTTGAGCCAGTCATTCTGTCTTAGTTCTAGGATGAAGGCAATGGCAAACTACATATCTTGCCAAGAAGAATGCAGGGACTAATTTTATTAGCCATTTTTAATACCAATAAGTATCAGAAAGACTGAAGTATAAGGTGCAGAATTTGTGACTCTTCAATTATGGATTCCTTTTCTTTTATGGTGGCATATTCCTAGGAATTATGGAAATATTCAGTATCATCTGAAAAAGAATTTCCAAGATAGAGAAAGAAAAATTCAGGACATGACATTATTGCCTCCTAAAATCCAATTGTATAATAGATACTGTAGATTGAATTACAGTGGTACCTGCTTTGAAATTAATCAAATTTAGTAATCAACGCATTTTGATGCAAACATTTTGTCCCGGTATTCATTGTTTGTTTGGTTCTCAACGCACAAACTAGAATTTGTCTATGTTGACTGCCTTGTAACTCACTACATTATGCCTTATGGGAAAAATTTGTTTGGTACTCATTGTTTTTGGTATTCATTGTGCCTCCCAGAGCCAATTAACAATGAGTACCAAACTACCACTTTAATTTGTTCTCTGCCAAACATTTCAGGCTACAATAAGAGTTTCTAAAACAAAGAGATAATAATGACTGTTCCTCAATTTTTGAAAACCTAAGTACCCAACAGATAATTTGTCTGAAGTAAAAAGTGAAAGTTGGATGTTGCAAGAGATAGAACTGAAATAGATGGTAATTAGAAATTATTAATTACGTAGAAGATATCTGAGTACTTTGAGGCATATTAGTAACACACACATTAATAATACACTCCTTTCAAAAAATATGCAGATGGTGACTAATCATATTCTAGTTCTAAGATTCTTTAGATATTTTGGCATTTTACCAGAACATGATAAAAATTAGATGTAATTTACTGCAAGTGTTAAAAGCATTATTTGAAAAAAAGATCCCCCCCACAACACATACTAGATATGGCCTATAATATGCTGATATCTTATATGAGCTATATAAAAAAGATAATACACACATTATAATAGAAGGATCACATTATAGTATCTCAGCTTGCCCACTGCCACACACAAGAATGCTGTAGTGTCTTCCATTTCATGATTTACTAATGGAAGTAACAAACTACTTAAAAATATTTTGCAAGTACCAATATTTAAGGGGCAAAATATAGCATCTGTCAGAATACATTAAAGCAACTGAAGTAATTTAATATAGTTAATCTCTTCCTAGGCTCACATATCTGCTATTTTCAGCTACTACATAATCCTTGGAAGTTTAAGGTGTTCCTCATAGGTGCTATCTGTATGCCAACATGCTTCTACACTACAAATTAGACATTGCTATTCTGAATCTCTTTATGGGACTTCAATCCAGTTTGGACACATCGTAATTATTAAGGTCTACTCTCAAGAAAATAGAGTTGTTTTATTATTTTGCCTGAACTTCCTAGAGTAATATCGACCTAAAACCTCTCTTGTAGAAAGCCTCATTAATATACAATTTGAAAATCCGCTGGATTAAGAAAAATGACCCTTTTTCCAGATCTTAAAATAGAGGAACTAAAATAAACAGCAGAAGCCCCTCTTGTTTGCTTTATCATGTGAGATGATTTTAGTCATTGTTAGATATAAAGTCAACACTCTTTTGTGTTTATTACCACCAATAGCTATGGTGGGTTTAGCCAGGATTAGGATCTGTATCACATGCCCTGCCAGAGCAATACTTTTTCCATTAGTGCACAGAAAAACAATTTTCCTACAGCTGCCAGCTCAGGCACTTTGCCATGCATACCAAAACCAAAGAATTGCATGAAAATCATTAACTTAATGGTTTGAAGGCTATGTTAAATTGTCACATTCTGTTCTGCAATTTAGTACATTCCTCAGCTTCTAAATATTATGGCCTATACCCATGATGGCGAACCTATGGCACGTGTGCCATAGGTGGCACGCGGAGCCATATCTGTGAGCACGCGAGCATTGCCCTAGCTCAGCTCCAGCGCGCATGAGAGTGCTGGTCAGCTGATTTTCAGGTCTTCCGGGTCCACTGGAAGTTGGAAAATGGGCTGTTTCTGGCCTCCAGGGAGGTGGGAAAGGCCGTTTTTGCCCTCCCCAGGCTCCTAGAAAGGCTCTGGAGCCTGGGAAGGCAAAAAACGGGTCTTCCAATTCCACCGGAAGTTAGGAAACAGGCAGTTTCTGGCTTCTGGAGGGCTTCCAGGAGGGTGGGGAAGGCTGTTTTCGCCCTCCCCAGGCCCACCGTCCCATCATGTTCCAAAAGTGGGGGGAGCATAGGGGGGAGTCACATGCACGTGCGTAGGGGGCAGGGCGCATTGAATTATGGATGTGGGCACACGCGTGCATGACCCCCGCCTGCACTCCCCCGCTTTTGGTACATGACGGCAAAAAGGTTAGCCATCACTGGCCTATACTATGAATAATCCACTGTTTTAGACTTACTTTAATAGTGTGCTGCAGGCTAAGTTTTATTCCCAATAGAAATAAAACATTGATTTCATAATTAATTTGGGAGAATAATCACATTAGTTGAAATTAAATACAGTTAATATTCTCCTAGCCATATATTTAACAATATTCTTTAGTGCCAAAAAGTTACAATTTGGTAATTTCTTTTTAAAGCTAGACTTTGGGAGGCTGCATATGGGCTAAATCAGATATTCTACTGTTTTTTCTGAATTCAGTGTTTAGCTTTGTTTAATATTTATTGTCTTGGGCTAGAACTATATTAAGGTTTGAGTTACCACTACACACAGTAGAATTTAGAACTATATAAGAAGCACTACATTTCGCAGCCTGTAATATATTTGTCTTTTTGAGTCCACATTCTCTTTACTGCTATCTATATGTTTTCAACTTGTCATCTTAGCCAACAAAGATAAAGTCATATGTTTCAAGGCTTATTTGTTTTAATATTTTAGCTTTCAGTAACATGTTAAATTCTAATTCTAACATTTAAATTCCAGGGTGGAGTTGATTTAAATCATGATTTAAATCACTAATAAAAAGGCTTGATTTAAATCAACTTGATTTAGATCGTAATTTTTAAAGAGCAACTGTCATCTCCGTCCCGCAGAGGCTTCTCCTTTGACTCGCTGTTGACTCATCGACATTCCCATTCACTTTAATGGGATGGCTGGTGATGCGGCAATGACACAACAAGGTGAGGGACGTGGCAGGCAGCAGGTAAGTGGATGCCTGCTAATAGGCGCTGCCATGATGGATCTGAAATGACAGGTGCTCTTTAATATTATATTTATAAGCTGCTTAGAAGGTTTTTTTTAAAATTTATTTATATTTATATGCCGCCCTTCTCCGGAGACTCAGGGCGGCTTACAATGCGTTAAGCAATAGCCTTCATACTTTTGTATATTTATACCAAGTCAGCTTATTGCCCCCACAAACCGGGTCCTCATTTTACCCACCTTAGAAAGGATGGAAGGCTGAGTCAACCTTGAGCCTGGTGAGATTAGAACTCGCAGTAATTGCAGGCAGCTGGATGTTAAATGCTGCCTTAATAGGAGGCATTAGCCTGCTATGCCACTCTTCACTTTCATTTTTACTGCTTGCTCTTCCTCCTCACACTTAGAGCCTGGTGCATTTCTCTTCAAATAATCACAGTTTGTAGTGTACATAGTTTTGCAAAACAATGGGATAAAGGAATATTCCTGAACTTTGTTTTATGATTTATCTCATGATTACTGTGAAATTGTGCGAATGCATCAATGCAGTGCATGTTATCTCAGCTTGCAGAGCTTGGATTGAATGAGTTTATCAAAAATGTAAATATTGCAGAATTTACAGCCTCATGCTACATAACTAAGCTTCATTTCATGCTGAATAAACTAAATTATTACCGTACCGTATTTTTTGGACTATAAGACGCACCGGAGTATAAGACGCTTCAAGATTTTGAAGAAGAAAACAAGGAAAAAAGTAGTTTTTGGTCTCTGTGCATCCAGTTTTTGTCCTCCCTGGCTCCCAGGAGGACTCTGCAGGACTCCCAAACCCTCTGTGCATCCAATTTTTGTGAAAAACGGGCCCATTTTTGGCAAAAACGGGACGCGCACGGCAGGGTTTTGGGAGGCCAAAAATGGCTATATTCCATGTATTCCATGTACAAGATGCACCAACATCTCCATCCTCTTAAGGGCGGGTGGAAATATCTTATACTCCGAAAAGTACAGTATCTTCAATAGAAAACTATCTCTAGATAGATTTTTACTCCAAAAGCATTTTATTAAAATAAATTTGATAAAAATAAAAAAAATCTGATTTAAATTTAAAAAATCCAGTTTAAATTTAAAAAATCCAATTTAAAAAAAAATTTAAATCAATTTTTATCCACCCTGTTAAATTCTAACACATTAATAGCCAAGTAACAAGCTTGTTTCTTAAATTTATTTGTTAGAATTATATCCCACTTTTATATAGTGACTCGGGCTATATGGTATACTGTCCTACTTTTTCACAGAACAACTCTGTGAGATAGGTTTCACTAAAGTCAATACCGCTCCCTGAGTTTTAATAGGTGAGGATGGATTAGAGTTGAATGGTTTTTATGGATGGATTAAGCCCTATATCATTTTAGCTCCAATATATAATTCTCTCTCCAAATGATATATTTGGCATCTGTTTGTAATAAATTCCAAAATGCTTTCTAAATGGCAATTATTACATTAATTGTAGAATATTTTTTCTGTTAATAGATTTATTTTAAACAGTGATTCCAACAGTAAGTAGATAGACAGACAGACAGACAGCTAGTCAGTCTGAGGATTATACTGTGGAATCTTGTTTACGTACAACAGCTTTTCTGTCTTGGTGGGGTTGGGGATTTTCTGCTTGATAATTCTTTGATTAAGGTCGTGATGGCGAACCTATGGCACGCGTGCCGGAGGTGGCACACAGAACCCTCTCTGCTGGCATGTGTGCTGTCGCCCCAGGTCAGATCTCCATGGTGTTTCTTTTGTCAGCTTGTTTCCCTGCAAACGACAAAACAGAAGCTCAGAAAAGAAAAAGATCTTGCCTCTTGTCGCACTGCTGGTTTTCGGATGCCCCACCTCCCGCTGGCCAGCTGGTCTTCAGGTCTCTGCTACACATGTGTGCATGTCCGTGCGTTCATGCGCGCGCACACATTTCAGTTTGGGCATGCGTGCACAAGCAGTTTGGGCACTCGATGTCTAAAAGGTTCACTATCACTGGATTAGGGTATTGTTTTCTGTTTGATTGTTTTTCTGTTGGTAATCCCTGTTTAGGTGTTGACTACAGGAAAGGATGCAGTGGTGAGATTTGGGCTGGTTTAGGTGAACCGGTTGTTAATTTTTTGCATAGTTCAGTGAACAGGTTGATCCCACCACTGGCTGACCCTGCCCCACCCAGTGGGGTTGCCATTCAGGGTGGGGAAGCTGCGGGGGCATGACTGGGAGCCATGCTGATCAGCTGGGAAGCGGTGAATGGATTGGCCACGCCAATCAGCTGGGAGGCTGCCCTCCCTCCCCCACGGCCCGTTTTTGGTCTGGACGGCCTTGCCTTATGATTGCTCATAAGTAAGTAAGAATCAGTAAAAGAGGAATGGAAAAATCCCTATTTGTAGATCAGCGTTTTTCAGTCTTGGCAAGTTTAAGATGGGCGAACTTCATGCTGCCTTGGGAATTCTGGGAATTGAAGTCCGTGCACCTTAAAGTTGCCAAAGTTGAGAAGCATGGGTCTACACTAGAGTTTAAGATTTTCCATTCCTGTTTTATTTAGAGTTTGCTGCAATTAAATAAAGCAGTTGTGGTTTCCTTAACAAATAGTGATTAAAGCGATATGAAGCATTACTGGACTTTTTATGAGAAACTGAAATTAAAAAATGATGATTAGATATGGAATTATGGAAATAATGTAGACAAATGTTAATCTTAGAGTAAGAGTTTGATTTTTTTTTACTTATATCTGTACCACAGAAAATTGGAAGTCATTATTTTTCGATTTTCCTTCTTTTCCTTTCTTTCTTACACTTTCACTCTTTTTCTTTCCTGAGCATTTTTTTTCCAAATCTGTTTTTATTTGTTTATCCCCTAGCTTTGTATTTTTTGATGTATGAAGGATCAAAGACTCAGCCATTATAATTCTACATTCCTTATTTACAGAAATCATATCAACATTTAGAATGAAATCCACTGGGAGCCATCTCATATAAGGCAGACTCTGAGTCCCTCTAACCAAAAAGTGTTTATCAATAGAAGAGAATATTTGTAGCTCAGGGTTGAACTGTGGGGTCCTCTGAGCTTGATGATTTTCTTGCAGATGTTTCATTACCAAACTAGGTAACATCATCAGTACTAGAAGGGAGTGGTAGTATTTTCATGTACTAATGGCTTACCCTGTCAGTGTTGATCAGTTGCTTCACAGTGTTTTGATTGGTGCCAGGTCTCTACAGCCTCAGGCAGAGAAGAGCTATTCTGCACCCCTCCCTCAAATGTTCTTTAAAATACAGAGTTTCCCAGCATTCCGTTAGGAAACTCCAACATGCAAACTGTGGTTACTCATCCTAAAATGAATCCTCTTTACCTAGAGCTTCAAAATGTGCTGTTTGCTGGGAAGATGTGTAGCTAAAAGTCAGTCTACATTTAGTGTACATCTGACTTTGGGGATATTTCTTCATAACCAAACAAAAGTGTACTTTCTGTGCACACCCCTTGCTCTCTGGATCTGGATGTCACAAAGCATTTTGTACCACAGTTTGCACCACATTTTGTAATTAACCCCCGCACCCCATTTTGACTGGTGCAGGAAGCTGAGTGCTGTCACGCCTCTCAGCCATGCCCACCTAGCCGGTCATTAGGGCTGAGAACCGGTTGCTAAATTATTTGAATTCCATCACTGAAAGGATGTATTGTGCTCTTTTTACTTCGTTTTTATTAGCTCTTTTGAATGGTGTATAAATTAGTTTATCTCTAAGTGACCACCAATGGCTGATTTGTCTGAATGTCAAGCATCCAGGGATACCTGTTTTTTGGATCTAGCCTGGTTTAGAATGCTCATAGCTTCCAAACTAAAACTATGCTGAGTCTGTCAGTGTGTTGTGAGATTAAACAGTTCTCATTGTGTGTTTTGACTGCTAGTTGATGTTCTTGAATGTGCTCTGATTAGGAAAAATAGAAATTTACTCTTTGACCAATAATAAAATATTAAATGAATGAAAAGAACATAGATATTATCTAATGCAGAAAACCAAATGAATAATAGCCTGAAGAATTGTGTAATAGAAATCAGAATTAAGGTTATCAACTGCTCATATTTAACTGATCTAGAATTATATCACAAATGCTAATTTGTGAGACCATAGAATACCAACATAGAACATAGAATAATAAGCAAGAGACTTTACACCATTCTGAACAAGTGGTTTGCCCAATCCTTTTGTGAAAATCTCCAGTGATGGAACACCCACAATTTCTGGAGGGCAAGCCTCTCCATTAATTAATTGTGCTCGTTGTCAGGCAATTTCTCCATATTTCTAGGTTGGATTTCTCTTTAATGATCTTCCATCCATTATTTCTTGTCCTGACATTAGGTGCTTTGGAAAATAGCTCAACCTCTCTTCTCTGTGAGAGCCCCTTAAGTACTAGAAGACTGCTATCATGTCACCCCCAGTAGTCTTTGTTAGACTAGACATACCTAGTTTTGTCAACTATTCAGTGTACAGTTTAGCCTCCAGACCTCTTATCATCTTTGTTCATTGCATACTAATTTACTGCCTACCATCTAAAATTTTACCCAGAGATAAGCTCTCATGAATGTACCAATGTTTGAAAAATGGGATATATATCAAAATAATAATGCAGAATATGTATGTAGTCTCAAGTCTATAGTCTAGACTAGTATAAATGATCTATTACGTTCATATAAAAAAAAAGATGTGTTACTCTTAAATGTGAAAACTCATGAGTGTTACAGAATTTTTAAAAATAATCTGACACAATTTATTAAAAGACTTGTGGTTTTTAAATAAAGATTCAAAATACATGTTATTTTTACATTGACTAATCAATGTTCTATCTTCTCAGTAACTGTAGATCTGACTGGAAATGGTTGGTAGAAAGAGCTAAAGTTGGCAGTCAGTGGACATGGCTTCAGGATCAGATTTCTGAATTGGAATACAAAATTCAACAACTTACTGACCTTCACAGACAGATTCGTGCCAGCAAGGTATTATTAATTAAAAGTATTTACTCAAAAAAACGTGTAAAACTGTTGATAGGTATTTTCTATGCAATCCATAAACACTATACAGAAATGTTTTGAGAAATCTAAATTGACAAATGAAAAAGTTGTCTGGAATCTAGATATTGGATTTGATGGTGGTAAATATTATTCAGAGTCTCTCCTTCTATTCAAAGCTAATGGAAAGTACATTCTTATAGCCTGAATTAGGATCAACTTATATAGTAATGTGATCCTTGAAAAGGTATAAATTTTTAATTTTATGTTTAGTTGCTATAATTGCACTAGTTATAATATTTTTTTCTGGACTACTTGATAAGAAATAATGAATAATGTACAAGCATGGAGGAACAGAAACAGTTTTATATATTTAGCAGCTTGATTACATCTTCCATTATGTTTTAGTTCCTAACCATTACTTACAGTAAATCTAGATTTTCAGTTTTTAATTTATTGTAACTTAACATATGGAAGGTTTTTAAAAAGCCCAAGTCATTTAATTCCTGATATTTATAATAAATCTTTATATATTTATATTTATATATAATCGATATGTCCAAAGGAAGACTAAGAAGAAAGTTTTCATGCCAGGATTTCCATCTTTTTCCTCAGAGGGCTAGAAATGTGAATATTATTGTAAATCAGCAAACTAAAAATAAAATAAATTCCAACTAAAATAGTGTGTTCTTTTCTGGCTGACTTTATCTTGCTCAGGAGCAAAGGAGGTTCAGACCTGATTAGTTCTTTGGTGAGACACTCATCAAAGTGAGTGTATATCAGCCGTTATATACTGCATGCCCGAAAATAAGACCTAACAAAATAAGCCTTAGCCTGTTTTTTAAGCATGCTCCTCATATAAGCCCTGCTCCCAAAATAACCCCCAGTAAAGGTGGTCATTAGCCAGGAGTGTGTGGGGCATGGCCAGCAGCGGAGACGCTGAAGAAGCAGGGGCTGATTGTGTCTGGAGCAGCCGCAGCCCATGCAGTATAGGTGAGTTGATTATCTGTCCAAGCAGCAGGCGAAGGCAGAGGCGGGGGGAGGCACGTGATCTAGATATGAGCCATGGGAGAGGCAAGAGTTGATGGGCCAGAGCGGGCAGCCACGGCTTGTCTTTGCGCAGCGGCACCAGCAGCAGACAGAGGCAAAGGTACGGGGGGAAGGCAAGCCATTCAGACACACTGCACAGGCTGTAGGAAAGCCAAGAGACGGTAGGACAGAGGGAGTAGGCAGCTGCGGGAGGCTTGTGCTTGCCTCTCTCGGCTTGTTTGCGGCCTGCGCAGCACGTCGGGATCACCTGCCTTCCCCTGTACCTCTGCCTCCATCTGCTGCTGGGGCCTCCACGCAAAGACAAGCTTCCCATGGCTGGCTGGCTGGCTGCTCCAGCCCATTAACTTAGCTTAACCGTGGCCAGTGCAGTGCGTCCGGATCGCATGCCTCCCCCTGCACCTCTGCCTCCGTCTGCTGCTTGGACAGGTAATCAAGTCACCTGTGTTGCACGAGCTGCGTAGCCCCAGAGTGCACCGACCAAGAGACTGGCGGGCTGCAGCAATTGCTGGACACTGTCATCCCTCCACATGCTCACTGCCTCTTGTGAGCATGCTGGGGGAGTGGGGCACCCAGCCAGGCTGATCACCCTGATATCATGTTTCCCCAAAAATAAACCCTAATGCTTATTTTGGAGCCCCCAAAAATATAAGACCGGATCTTATTTTCTGGGAAACACTGTACTAGACTAAGTAGTTGAAAAACATCTCAGAAGAAGGCAGTGGCAAACTATATCTATGGACAAGAAAATTGCATGGATATATCCATAAAGTCACTAGAAGTTGAGTTTAACTGAAAGGCTCTGCTTTTTACTAGAATTGTGTGGATTGCCCAACTAAAAAAATCTTGCTGCAAGGCTATTTCAGCATCACTTTTCCAGTTTAAATTGTCCCAGGAAAAAGGTGCAGTAACTAAGATTTATCTTGAATGCATGTATACTGATCACTAAGGATAGCAATAAAAAGACGTATAAATATGCATGTAAATCAGTGAGAAAGGCAATGGAGAATTCTCTTATAGTTTAAATATAGGTGATCCTATGCAAAATAATTTAGAATATAATAAGACTTCTATGAAAGGAACAGGTTGTTTGGTTAAGTCCCTTAAGGTCCATGTTGAAAACTGATTGTTTTTGAAGTTGGAAGAGAATTAAGATATATATTTAATGTAACTGATTATATGGAATACATTATAATTATTTCCTGCTATTTTAGTTAATACAATTAAATAAGAAGCTATTTGATATCTCTCTTCTGCCCCCAGCAATGTCCCAGTTTTTCTGTGGTGCTTTCAATTAATATTTAACTGTTACAGTTCAGATTTTTATTAATGTTTATTTTAATTCATTTTTATGCCGCCTATATACCCTACAATGTAACTCTGATTATCAGTCTGATTGTGCTCATTTACTATTGTCTAGGGAATGGTGATTTTAGAAGAATGTTCAGTCCCAAAAGACATCTTGAAGAAACGTGCACAATTACCAGATCAAGAGGCATTGAATTCTATAGGAAACTCACAAGCTTTCCTACAGAGGCAGGATGTTTGGCCAGAACATGATTTTGAAATGTCACCCAGCAGTCCAACTTTGCTTCTTCGTAATATTGAAAAACAGGTATTAAAATGAAACTAACACAATGTGCATTAGTTAATATACTTTAAAATTCATTTATGTTTTAACTCATAATCCATAAAAACACTTCTACTTTTGTAAGTATTTCTCCCAGATGTAAAAGTGGTAATCCTTGCGGTATGACAGTCCATTCAATGAACATTTGAAGTTACAACGCACATCTCAAATGCTAAATACGAATCCGTTTCAAATTTTGTAGCCCCCTACCTCCCGTGGTGCAATCCTTTCCTCTCTAAGCCAGCATAAACTATTACGATTTCTTCTTAGCTCCGCCAGCACTAGTTTTACACTAGTGCTAAGAAGAAATCATGGTTTAACCTGGCTGGGGAAGAAAGGATTTCCATGGAAACAAAAGAGATCAGATTTCTTTTTTGCTCTAACAGCACTAGCTTTACGCTAGTCTTCTGCTGGTAGAGCAAAGAAGAAATCTGATTTCTTCTTTCCATGGCAATCCTTTCCTCCCCAGCCAGAGTAAACCACTAAAATTTGATGTAAAACTAGCGCTGGTAGAGCTAAGAAGAAATCGTAGTACTTTATGCTGGCTGGAGAGATAAAGATTGCAACGGAAGCAAAATAGATTGGATTTCTCCTTGATTATGTCACATGGTCCAGTGAGGAAGCAGCCTTTTCTATCCTGATTTCCTGAGCTCGTCAAAACGTAAGTAAGTGAATGGTGATGGGTGGGGTATGGAGGAGGCCCATAAGGCTTTGGGAAACCCAGGGGGCAGGGGGCAGAGCAGGGGATATCTCAGTGATGGGGAGGCCTCCTGGGAGTGCCTGTGGAAGCGCACAGGCCTCCCTCAGTTTCCCCCATCTCTGAGTCACTCTATGCTGTACCTAATGACCCATGAATTCGTTTAACAAATTCATTGGGGAAAGCAAGGACAGGGAGGTCATTAGGTGCTTCATTTAACAGTCCTCGACTTCCGGCATGAATGGGCAGACTCCATTAATGTCATAAGTTAAGGACTACTTATATAGTTAGCAGGCAATGTATTAGGTTTACTCAGTAGGAGGGGAGTTTAAGGAAGATTCTAGATTTGAATTGTATTTGTCTCTTTATGTCTTCATTAATTTTCTGTAAGGATGAAATATAATTTCTGCTTATACCATATTGAAGGTCTTTTATTGGTAAAATACTTATAAGCACAAAAAGAGAAATATTTCACATTTATAGAGAAAGAGAATTGCAATCCTTGGCTTTTCCTTGTGCTTTACAGGTAGTATTCAATTTAAAATTAGCTGTTCAACTGTTCAAATATGCTTGTATCAGAAAATAACCTTAATAAGTCATATGTTAACAGCCATAATGGAGCAACCTCAAGATCTCAAGGATTATTTCTCAGTAAGGAACATGGACACCACAATTGTAATTTGGGTTTTTGCATATATCAATGTCTTCTAAATTTTCATAAATCTCTTTAGGATTTGAATTTGATATGGTCTTTATTATTTTGCAAGGCATTTTAAAAATTCAGAATAACTCTTCACTTGATATTGGTAAGGTTCAGTTATGAAGCATGGAGTTTAGGTATAATATGGACACAACTGATTTTTTTTTAGTTAAGTACTTATAGTATATTAAATTGAATATATATTTTTTTCTCCTTGTACCATTCAGAGTGCTCAGCTGAGTGAAATAATAAGCAGTCTGATTGCTCCCCTTAATCTGTCTCCAACATCATCTTCACTTTCTTCAAAAACCTGTAAACAAAATGAATTGGTTAATGGCATCTCTTTAAGGTAGGTAGCAGTTCGAAAACTAACATGATAACATCAGGGTAAGTTTAGCATATATGAGCATATATATAAAATGACAGTATTACCTTGACCTCATCAGAGAACTCCCCTCCTCCCAAAAAAGATACTGAAAGATTCACTTTTAACTCTTATAATTTGCTGTGTCCAAGGAACTCAAATAATAGAAAAATGTTAACAAATGAAAGGCGAATGGGTGACTATAGGCCAGTTATTCTATCTCCACCCAAGCCACTTCACAGGAGTGTTGTTATGGGGGAAATAGTAGGAGGAAGGAGTATTAGGTATGTTTGCTGCCATGAGTTATTTATAAAAATAATAAAGGTGAGAATTTTTTTTAAAAAATACTCCAGTTAGTTATCCAATAATTCAGGGCATGGAAATATGCAGTCATTGAGTAATTTTTGAGTAATATTGTTCTCTGTGTAATGGGTACATTTCAAGAATGAGCAGTATAACAAACCAAAGTCTGGGGATTACTGTAAATAATGATGATGCTAGAATCTGGTGCTTTAAATTTACATCATAACAATTTATACATTTATTTTTAGTAAATAAAAAAGGCAGGTGGTAGAGGAACCTATCACCTTCAAAAGACTTGTCTGGGAATATTGGTGCCCACAAGCACTGCATTGCCTACACTTAGTATAGATAACAGGTGGCTCTCATTATATGTGGCCCTGTTAGCTGTGATTGATGTTTAAAAATATTGTGGTTAGGGTATTAGATATCATTACTTTACCCATGTCAGGCTTTATTCCATAAGCAGAAGTAACTATTCAGGAAAACTTAGAAGAAATCCCAAAACTTCAAATAAATAATATTTACTGAAGTAAATTAGATACCAAAGAATTTCAGTGGCTTTCAAGAATGATCCCTATACAGAGAAAAAAAAATCCAAATCCTCTTACTCTTTGATTTTCTTCCTGATCATTTGACTACTTGAGACCTTATTTTGAGTCAGTTGCTTCTTTACTCTGGTAGCTTTTTCACAACTCAAGAAGAGGGACCATTTTGGTGCCAAGAACTGTGGGGTTGGGAGTGGGAAGCCACTTTGAGCTCAGCAAGGGAAATTAGCACCAAATGCAAGTACATTGTGGAGATACCCACAGTGTGTAGAAGATGGATGAATTGTTCATGGGAGAAGAAAACTAGAGGCACTGGAATCTAATTGTTCAGTACCCAAAGATTCAAAATCTCATTATTTACAATTCACGCTGGAATGTAACACAATATATCTAAATAACAAAAATTATTTATGCATACATTAATTAAACTAAGTAAAAGAAAGAATGTATGAACCAAAGAACAACTGTCATGGATCCTTAGAACTGGAATTTATCTCATGTAGTCCAACAACTGCTCAATGCATCTGCTAAAATATTTTGAATCTATGGTTATTCAACAGTTTGAAGACTTCTTTCTGTTCTAATTCCCAACCTGAATCTACTTACTTGCTGTTTCAATGCATTTTTTCTTGTTCTGTCTTCAGGACAAAATAAAACAAGACCACTCCCTTCTTTATATTACTTTAATATATCTGGTAACACAACTGCTATAGTTCATAAAATCAGTTACTTAATTCTGATATAATTATAGATTTTTAAATTAATACATTTAAGTTAATATTAACTGTAAGTGTAACTGTAGTGTGAGTTTTTTAATATGCTTGACAACCTGGGATAATAGTTAGGTATATTTCAGAGAATCAGAGAACAAAGAAGAAATTTCATCTTCTAGTAGTTGCCTGGCTGATCAACAACATCTGAAGAGAAGGAGGAAAGAAAAGATGAAACTGAAAACACCTACTGTTGCTCTGATGAGCACATCTGCTCGCACTAGACCACTTCTGAGTTTCCAGAGAAGAAAGTCATATAGAATGAACACAGCTTTCACTTTGAATAACCAGGTGCAGATGTTTTCCCACTTTCTTTAATATAGTGTTAAGATTCCAGCCAATATATACATCAGTATGTCAATCCCAGTATGTTTGTATGTATATATATTATTTTTACATATTATTTCTGTTTTTGTGAGAGCCTTGAATATATAGGATAAATGTGAGGCTGGCTGTACACAACACTTTCATATGTCTTGCAAATGTCATATTTTAATTAGATTCAGTGAAAGAACAAATGTTATTCATATTATTCTGTACTTCTTTAAACTAAGAATCAAACATGCAAAGCCAAAATTAGGCATATATTGCAGAAGAGTACATTCAATTCTGTCCAGAGAATATTTAAATTGTTATAAATAAAGGTGGTCTCAGAAACCATCTGCTGTTTTGCAGTCAATATTCCTAACTTTTGATTTTATTTTTTAAAATCAAAAGTCAGCAAAAAAATAGTTTACTTCTTAAGTTCTTCAAGCAATCTTATTTATCGGCTTAGAAGCATTTTATCACTTCTCAGATTCTGTGTAACTTTTTAAAAAAACAGCTTGGTTTTTAGGATGATTGTTGAAACATCCTAAGATGTTTCATGATGCATAAAACACAAAAATTTATCCATAACAATATTTTATTAGATTAGCCATAGGTCATATCACAATATAGGTAATCCTGAAGATCATTTAGTGACCATTCAAAGTTACAACAGACCTCCCAAAAGCCATGTGCTTATAAAAGTTATCTGGTCATTCGCACTTATGAATGACCGGGAGACTTCATAATGTTGCAGAGATGCTGAAGCACACCCACCTATCTCTTCCCACCACCATCCTTGCTCTGCCAGGTCACCAAAAGCACTGGGCCTGCTCCCCACTCCCCCATTCCACTCCTCACAATCCTTGCTTACCTTCCGGAGATCTGTAGAACTCAATATTGTGTGCCATTCTTACTGGGCCATGTGGAGCAGCCATTTTCAAACTGACCTCGGCAAAGCAGCATTTTCCCAGCCTTCTGCTTTTCTGTATGGCCTTGGTGGCGCAGCAGATTAAAGTACTGTTAAGTAACACCAGCTGCCTGCAATTACTGCAAGTTCGAATCTCACCAGGTTCAAAGTTGACTCAGCCTTCCATCCTTTCGAGGTTGGTAAAATGAGGATCCGGATTGTGGAGGCAATAAACTGACTTTGTATAAAAAAGAACACCACTTAGGGCGGGCCGAAAGCCCTACTAAGCAGATATATACAAAAAGTATGAAGGCTATTGCTTAACGCATTGTAAGCTGCCCTGAGTCTCTGGAGAAGCGCGGCATATAAATCAAACCAATCAATCAATCAATCAATAAATAAATATTTCACTTCTCATCCAAAAAGGTTCTTTAGTTCTGACTGAATGATAGGGAGTAGAAGGATCCTTCTATTTCCCCACCATTCAATCAGAACCGAAGAAGCTTCTTAGATGAGAAGTGAAATGTTTTCAAGGGAGGAAAAACCAAGAAAGTCCAGTTGCCTTTTGAAAAGTATCTTTGGGACAACTCTGACCTGGATGATTGAGAATCTCGATAGAGATTTAACTAAACATTTTATATTTTACCAATGTATCTAGTTGTTCAAATCTCACCTGGTTAAAAATCCTTCTAAGATACTTGGGCATTTTTGTAATTATATATTTTTCAGTTTCAAAATTATACTTGTGGTAGCTCATCCATCTTCGCATATCAAACTTACTGAGCATCTTTGTGCATCAGTTTCTTAATTTTTCCAGACACAGCTAAACAAGACATAGGAAGCCCACAGCTTCTGATATAACTTGTTAGTTATAAATACAAATTGAAATTGATTCTATTCTATCAAGTATAATTTTGAGAATATTAATCTCCATAAAAGTAATTTTCCACTAAGTTTTATACCCTCTGATTTTTAAATCAGTATAAAACATACGCAGTGTATTCCCAACTCTGCTCTAACCATGATAGCTTTTAGAGTCCTATGGTATACTCAAGTGACATGAATGTGTTTGTTGTAAAAGTAATACCATGTTTTAAACACCATACTTTAGCCCCATATAAGAAGATACAAGAACATGGACTTTGTTAATTTTAACAGCAAATTATGCTTATTATCATTGTAAGGGAGCTGCTACAATGATGAGGGAGCCATGATGAAGTCTCAGAAAAGACTCATAAGTAAGGAAAAGTGCTAAAAGTATCCTTTTGGCTCATCATCTAAAAACCTTTTATAAAGACCACAGCATTTAACTTAGAAAGAACTACCGATAATTGTAGTAATCAAATCTTGAGGCCCTTTTTGCCCCAGATGAAATATGACCATTAAGCCAGATCCAGACCCACACATTTTATACCTATTCTTTTAAGGAGGGCAATTTAACTCCTTTCAAAATAAACATATATCCTGAATTTTAGCCTCTAGAATCCACAAAACGTTTGTATTGTTAACATGCAGCTTCAATTTCTACTCTAAATTCAATTTATGCTTTATATGAAAAGAAACTATTCAGTGTAACAAAATTCCTTTAGCTGCATTCAAATATTTTCTGTGTGTGTTTGTGTGTTATGATAGAATTGCTTTTATAACAAAAATCACCCACCAGTATGTTTAAATTTATGAATTAATATCCAAGATTTTTCCTAATATAAGTTAATATTACCCCCGTCTGTGGTGTGTGTTGCAATAGAAAAAAATCATGTTAGTTAAGTCTGTAACATTTCAAAATGATTCAGACACTCACCGCATGCAAGCACAGCTACTCTTTCTCCTTCTTAAAAAGTCACATTAACATTGAGTAGATTTCTTTTTAAGGTATATAACATGTATTGCAAGGAAGAAATAGAGGGAAAGGTATATCAGGTATTAGTTAATTTTTAGCCTTTCCAGAATAAAAGAAATCAGGTGAAATCAAACTTCACCTAGGTAGGAGCAAAATTTGTCTTTAATATGGATCCTACTTTGGATAAGGCTTTTTCCTATTTATCCTATTTGAGATCTGATGGTGACATAAGAAAGGACTATTTCAGTGTTTCTGGTGATTAGCAGATTCATGTAGAGAGACAAGGTTCCTAAAATATCTAGGTTTTAGGCTATCCATCTTTGCACTGAAGGCTGAGCTGGGAATACCCCCAATACAAAGTCATCTAACAATTACTTAATTGCTGGTTTCAGAATCCATCAATGGACTCAGACTATAAAAACTGTCTTTTGAAGAGCAGGTTTTCAGCAGTTCTCCTGCACTTGTGCTAGTCATACTATTTCACAATAGGGATTTTCTGTTCACTTCCCAGGTCAAGCAGACCTGAGAGCTAACTAAAGTTTCAAAAGCTCCTGGATTTCACTGCCCATGATGACATAGCATATCTTAAGTGTACCAAGTCTTTGAAGAGGCTGGCACAACATAAATCAGATTTCCAGGTAGAAAGCATTTAATAATTTACATGTCTCAGCACCTTAGAAGACCTTTCTCTAGAGCTAGATTGAACCACACAATTCTATGGTAAAGTATGAGAGATTTCCTGAAGTACTTTTTGCAGAAAGATGTTATATTTTTCAAAAAAATTGTATACTTCTGGTATACTTCTGGTGGTTCAATTATTCAAGATGCTGCTGTTACTCTGTAGCAAGAATTAATTGCCTAAATCTTTTTAATAATCTAAGCCCGTGATGGCGAACCTATGGCACGGGTGCCACAGGTGGCACGTGGAGTCATATTGGTGGGCACGCGAGTGTTGCCCTAGCTCAGCTCCAGTGCGCATGCACGCACCGGCCAACTGATTTTCAGGCCTTCAGGGCCCACCGGAAGTTGGGAAACTGACTGTTTCCGACCTCCAGAAAGCCTCCGGGAGGATGGGAAAGGCTGTTTTTGTCCTCCCCAGGCCTCTAGAAAGCTTCTGGAGCCTGGGGAGGGGGGAAAACGGGCCTACCGGGCCCACCGGGACATCACATGCCAAAAGCAGGGGGAAGTGCAGGGGGGTCACATGCTCATGCGTGGGTGGGCGGGGCACATTGAATTATGGATGTGGGCACACACACCCGCAACACCCCCCCCGCTCCCCCCGCTTTTGGCACGCGACGGCAAAAAGGTTAGCCATCACTGATCTAAGCCATACTGGAACAGTCAAAATAAATTGTACTTTTTGCAGAGAATGATCTTACATATTACTAGAGGACTGTGTCTTTTATATCAAAGACCATCCAGAAGAGGATGGATCATGTAGAATAGATTTGGGTTGATTGCAGAGACAACAATATTTATTTATTTATTTATTTATTTATTTATTTATTTATTTATTTATTCATTCGATTTATATGCTGCCCTTCTCTGGAGATTCAGGGCGGCTTACAATGCTTACAGTGCATTAAGCAATAGCCTTCATACTTTTGTATTTCGGCCCCCCCAAGCGGTGTTCTGTTTTATACAAAGTCAGCTTATTGCCCCCACAATCCGGGTCCTCATTTTACCAACCTCGAAAGAATGGAAGGCTGAGTCAACCTTGAGTCTGGTGAGATTTGAACTTGCAGTAATTGCAGGCAGCTGGTGCTACCTAATAGTACTTTAGTCTGCTGCGCCACCAAGGCTCTTAACAATATATTATGAAGGTGTTCTACTTTTATCTTAGTACTATTTTTAGAGTTTCTTAATATAGTCAAATGACTAAACAATACATTTACTGTTGCTTAAGGCATTGTAACATTTAAGAAGTGATAATGAGTCCTTTGTATTGTGTTTGAAAACAGATTATGATATAATAGTAGTGCTACCTGTTCTAGAATGCTTTCTCTGGTTAAAAAATCTCTTCTACTAGCTGAAGTTTCTAGTATCTACATGTTCTTCCTGCATCAATTTAGAAAGCTTAGATTGCCCAAGGAACTGCTGATACAGTTCTACGGAGGAATTATTGAGTATGTCATTTGTACCTCAATAACTGTCTGGTTTGGCACTGCAACCGAACAGGATAGATACAGACTTCAATTTCTACAGACCCCTCACATCCTGGACATAATCTATTTCAACTTCTCCTCTCAGGATGCTGCTATAAGGCATTGCATGCCAAAACTACTAGATACAAAGATAGTCCGTCCCCCCCACCCCGCCATCATTCTGCTGAACACTTAATCCCCACATCACTGTCTCATTTCTCATCCTCTCATCTTTCATACTATTTTCTCCAATTGGTTTCTTATCATTTATCAATTGTTGTTTATTATGATCTATGACCTATTACTCGCTGTTTATATGTATACTATGAGCTTATGCACCGGAGACAAATTTCTTCTGTTTTCAATCACACTTGGCCAATAATTCTATAATTCTATGATCGATCATCAGTTAGGAATTTCTGGAGAAAAGACAGGCAAAGTGCATATTAATTAAGCAAAAAAATAGTTCTTTTGGTTCAGTAGGATCACAACATATAAGATGGTAAATTTAAAGTTTCAATAACATTATTAAAATGTTTTCTACATGCATATATGGCTTTTATTAAAACTTGTATGCATGTATAGTCACAAAAAGTTAACTTAATTTGTACTATATTAATTTAGATTAGATATATTACTTGGTAATTGTGGCCAGATCCATTGTCATTAGAAAACAAATACAATTAGTACAGTTTAGTTTTGTTGTAATGTCATTATTTAAGAAAAAGGTTGAGCACAAATTAACCCAAACAATGAACTATTTGTTTTTTAAGGGAAATATAGCCCATCAAAATCTAGTAGAACTGTGTCATTGAAGAAGTGATTTATTTTGTTTGGATTTGATTTCAGTTTTAGCTCAAGTTTGTTTTAGGATTGGTCAAATCAGTATTCCATTTGTTCAAATCTATATGCCATTTTATAGGCTTTGCATCAGGGCAGTACCTTGTATAATACGGAAGAGATTGCAAGGAGCAAAAGAAGTACTTATGAGTTTAGCACCAATTCTAGTATACACAAACAACTCATGTTGGAGCTAGACACATCATTCCATCCAGTTTTATCATTTTCTTCAGGTAAGTTAGTTACCTGCTATTGCATGGGTAGTTATTCTAAAAATCTTAATATAGTATAAAAATCATTACAAAAGAACATTTTCTTAAAGCTGATTGTTATGATAATCAAATCTCTAATTAGTTTTGTTCGTGTGCTGGAAAGTCATGGTACAATCAATACATATACATACATTATTTGGTGTGTAAGAATCATGGACTAGGAAGGCACTTGCTTATTCCCGTTAGAAATCCAAAGTAATGATTTTAATGTGTTCATAGTTTGAATTGTCTACATTTGAACACATCCAATAAAAGGATACATACCATTTTTTTTAGTTAATTGGTTCCATTTATAGAATTGTTTTTATTGTTAGTTCTTTTTCCTAATATTTAAAGGATATTTCAGTTTTTATATCTTATTCTGTAGTCTCAGTCACTGGGATGATAGAGAATGTGTTAAAATCTGGATGTTACATCAGAAAAATGCTGTCATATCCTCCTCAGTCATTTCAAAACTGAGCAGTTTCCACCATTTCTTTGCATTGGTTTTAGCTATTCTTATTGCTATTATTTGAACCTGTTGATAGTTGATCTGAACCCAATGCATAAGAACTGGCCATAATTTTATAAATAAGTGAGGACTAGCCATTGTACTTTATGGATTCCATTGTGTGAGATAAAAATGTAATTCTAATGTATCAAGCAAAAACCATACTTACTGAACAATATGTGATCAATTTCAACAATGTTAATTGGTTGTTGGCTGATCTACTGTATTTAAGACAGATGAAGCATTGGTAAAAGCAATTATAAAGAAATTAGACCAATACTAGCTTAATTCTGTCCTTGGAGAAACAGTCTCTTGAAGTGCTATGACGCTTATGGTCTTTATTTATGTGATGATGTAGATTTTCATATTATATTTATAGATGTAAATTTTACATCTGCTGAAATGTACACAATATGACATTCTCCCTCTTGTTTCTGCTTTGTGTTGAACTCTGTTAGACTCTTTAGACACCTAAAGATGAACAATATGATACTTGTTTTAGATAAACAGAGATACAATTGATAATAAAGCTTGTAAGTGAAAATTTGATGCCAGGTTTTTAATATTTGCAGTTTTAATATATTTATGTATCATGTTGTTTTATTGTTGAAATTATTTTATTACTAATTGGAGCCACCCAGAGTTAGATATAAGATGGGAAGCTATGTACAGTAAATGTTTTAAATAAATAAATGAAGTTATCTATTTAAATATTTTTTGCAGATGTTCCTCTACATGTTCATTTTAAAACTTTACTCAAGAAATATGAGATCAAAGGTGATGCTTTTGAAGGTGCTGCTCTTGGTTTAGCATACAAAATGTCTCCATTAAATGGTATGGAGTATAAAAAAAATATTTATTCAATAGTTTGTTGGTTTTCCTTTGTTTTTATATTTTTGATTGATAAGAACTAGTATTTAATATAATTGCAAAAAAAATTACATCCGCTTGCTTTGAACTGAGATCATCATTCCATTTTTGTAGTGAAAATTCATCTGAAAAAGGTCCGACCAAATATTTTATATCATATGCACCTTTGGAAAATGAAATTTATCCATCTCTGATTTGCACTTACTCTATACCAGTGATGGTTAACCTTTTTGGTGCCAAAGCATGCACGCACACGCATGAATGCATGTGCGTGTGCCACAACCCCCAAAATGCAATGTGAGTGCCCTCGCGCATGTGCCCTGCACACGCATGCACATTCCTTGTGTATGCGCCCCCCCCTTGCGCATGCGCCCTGGGGCCCCGTTTTGGCTTCCAGGTTGGTGCAGGAGGCTTTTCAGGCCCAAAATAGGGTGTCCAGTGCTGACATAGGGTGGAGATCGGAGAAGGCAGGAGGCAGCTAGGATTCAATGCGGGGAGAAACTCTGGAGATCAGAAAAGGCAGGAGGAAGCTAGGATTCAATGGGGGAGAAACTTTGGAGATCGTGAAAGGCAGGAGGCAGCTAGGATTCAATGGGGGAGAAACTTTGGAGATCAGAGAAGTCAGGAGGAAGCTAGGATTTGATGGGGGAGAAACTACAAAGATTGGAGAAGGCAGGAAGGCAGGAGAAAGCTAGATGCGATCTCCACAGTTTCTCCCTCACCAAGTCCTAGCTGCCTCCTGCCTTCCCTGATCTTTGCAGTTTCTCCCCCATCAAATCCTAGCTTCCTCCTGCCTTCTCTGATCTGCAAAGTTTCTCCCCCATCGAATCCTAGCTGCCTCCTGCGTTCTCCGATCTCCAAAGTTTCTCCCCCCCATCAAATCCTAGCTGCCTCTAGCATTCTCTGATCTCCAAAGTCCCCCCCCCCGAATCCTAGCTTCCTCCTGCCTTCCATGATCTCCAAAGTTTCTCCCCGCACTGAGTGCCTCCTGCCTTCCATGCCTCCTCCAATCCTTGCAGTTTTTCCCCCCATCACGTCCTAGATTTCTCCTGCTTTCCGGCCACCGAGAGGTATCTGCAGAGGGTGGAACCTGCAGAGATCGGGGAAGGCTCTGCCCCCGTGCATACGCGGCAGAGACCCGAAGACCAGCTGGCCGATGGGAGGTGCGCGCATGTGC